>CAXKVY010010072.1:0-26274 GCA_964058915.1 Tetropium fuscum
ATAGGTATTATTATTATATACCTGGTTCTCGTTCTTTGTGGAAAAAACGAACTTGAGCAAAACCATTTTTCATTCATCAAATCTTGTTATACCTACCTAAATTTCTGGTGCAACGAATATGTATCTATAATTTTTCTTAAACCTTCGTACACGGAAATTGATTCCTTTCATAATTTGTTTCAGGCCACTTATGTATGCTTTTTTAGACAAAGCTTCGATTATTTTAATTTTTAATTATTTATTAAGTGTAATAGGAAAAACGTTAATTTAAGAAATGTGAAATATTGGGCGTGGACTTAAATCCAAACGAAAAATTGTGAATAAAAATACGTGGATAAAAAGGCGGGGCTAACTTCACATCAATTTGGCCAGTGCTCCATTTGGGTTGTAAAATTCATGATTTAGTTTTGTACTGTTGTGGCACAACATATTGCAATAAATGGCGACGGCGCTAGTGATAATCCAACTACATTAATAAATACCATCAGAAAATCTAGTCTTGTTGACAGAATTTGCATGTCAAGCCTGGACTGTCAGTTTCTACATCGGTCTCATACCCTGTGCTCACAAACATTAAGTTAAAGCATGGCGGACAAGGACCGCTAGATGCTAATATAAAACTGACAGATGCCTTTGTATTGGGTAGTACCTATTGGCTAGGTAGAAACGTTTAATTCGATCGAGATCGGGACTTCTGGATGGCCAAGGCAAAACTTGAATGGTGTTGTCTATGGATCGAGCGATATGATTTTTTGTGACCGATACCGATATACGCATGGCCGATATCGCCCGATACCGATATATCGACCATACATTTTCACTAGTAATATTTTGCTATAAAAATTAGGTAAAATTGACTGATTAACAAAATAAATTAAAATTTACCGTTACCGTCACACGATTTAACCACAAGACCACAGAACAAACTCCATTTTCTAGAATGGGGAATGGGGAATGTTTCACTAGATTTTCAAACCTTAAAAAATATTATTATAGCTAACTGATAGATATTCACCTCGTGCAACTTTGTTTCGATTATAAACCTCACAGTGTTTATTAAAAAATTAAATATGTATTATAGCAATATGAACACTCATTTGTTGACCTTGAGACTGAGTGACGTCACACAGTCTGGAATTAAGTTTTCAGCATTATTTGCCAGAACGCCTAAATAGCCCATGCCTACAGCTGTAGTTGTTTATCCTTAATTTTGTGCGTTCCTCTACGAATTGTGTTTTGCTTTGTTTCTGTACCTCATTGTAATATGGAGCCAGGTGTTTCTAAGTGCAGTAAATCTG
This sequence comes from Tetropium fuscum, assembly GCA_964058915.1. Classification (NCBI taxonomy): domain Eukaryota; kingdom Metazoa; phylum Arthropoda; class Insecta; order Coleoptera; family Cerambycidae; genus Tetropium; species Tetropium fuscum. Next base: position 1,299 of record CAXKVY010010072.1, read on the forward strand.
CCGAAAGTGATTTTAGCATGGTGAACAGTTTTACATGTTAAGTTTAGATTATTTATCAGTAGAAATCTAGTGTGAACGATGTCAATTTCAACATCCACTGTCAAAAAGTAGGGAATCAACTTTGTAATATAGTACTAATACACCGTCGTGTCATGTTCAAGGTTGTGGGCTCTGTGACGTCACGTATAAGCGCGCGCGATAGAAGTCGTGCTTAAAATAAAGAATAAAAAAATAGGGCAGGATTTTTTTTATAAACCAGTGTCATATGAAGCAATTTAAATGTTAAAAGGCCCATTCCATGCGGTGCATCAAAGAATTTGGCAATGCCCCTGATATTGACTAATATGGTAAATTAATTACAAAGAATTTTTTTTACTATTATATAAATATGAAATAATATTACTTAGCACCCCTACCAAGTAGTGTGGCTAGTGAACAGCTATTCTCTTCAGCTGGAAGTGCATATGAAAGCGGAATATATCGTCTAACCTTAGAAAGGGCAGAAAGTTTAATTTCATTGCACTATAACTTGCCAAAACGTAACTTTACATATTAAATATTTTTTTAACTTAGTGATTTCCTTGTAGAATTTAAAAGTTTTAATAATTGACATTTGTATTAGGCCGGTATCGCACATACATATTGGCCATTACCGATATCCGTCAAGAAGGCCGATATACCGACACCTATATCGGTATCTCGCCATTTAGCTTTCTTTCCATATGCCAGTAGACTCCTGGACTGGCCGAGCTTACCCAAGGTCGATATATTAACAGAAAAACGACCGCTACTATTAACTGGCTTGGTATATCGTTCTGCGTACCGCGAATTTCTTGGTCTATACACACGAACCATTATTTATCATTACTTCATCTTGAATGAAATTGCTTCTCTTTGCAGCTCCTTCCCCATGATGGTATGCTAAATCTTTACCTTGCAACCACTTTCTTTTCAATTTAAATATGCAACTTTTGCTAACTTGGAAAAGGTTGCCAATAGCACTTAAAAACCACCCAGCATTAAAATAATTTACGTTGCGTTTCCGCATCTGTAAGCTTGGTTTAAAATTATGAAATGGAAATAAATTCACCTTTGACATACCAAATTAATATATTTACACGTAATCTACACATTACTTCAAAAATTTCAAGCCTTAATTACATGAAGTAAATAAAATAGTTTACTTTCCACTGCTCGCCACTGTTACCCAAAATATCTGTACACGAAAATCATTGGCTCTCATGCAGAGTCTGATAGCACCCCTCTAAAGATGGAAGAAGAGTTTCGAGGGCACAAAAACTATCTATAATTATCTAAACACAAAGAGGGTGTAGACTTCTTGCTATTCCCGCTATATTACTCTAACTAGAATGTGGGATTAGTTAGTACTAATAGATAATCAATGGTACTGTATTGATAATTTATTTTTTAGGTATATAGATCTATTTTCTAAATAAGTAAGTCTAAGATACAAGTGAGTTTAACATTTAAAGCGATGCGTTGTAATTTTGGAATATCATTATAAAATATTCAGCGTATATCCATATTTAAAATGCTGCTCACGTATAAGGCAGCTTGCCTTCTCACGCTTGTACTTTCGAGCATAATAGCTGCGTTGCTCCGTCTATGTCTTCATGTCGTAATAATGTTCTTTGTATACTTTTGTGGCAGAATTTTATAGGCATAAAAATCGTCTGCTATCTGTAATACGTCTGCTTTAAGAAGCCCCTTGCGTCTGCGGTTTGGTATATAGACTACAGATTTTCGAAATCGATAAGTTTCTTATAATGAAAACAACATTTTTTCATAAAGTGATGCATTATGCAAATAACAAAATGACTGAAGAAACATAATTGTACAAAATAAGTTAAGTATAAACTTTTTTAAATGTATTTAGCCGTTGTAAGTCCTACAAGAGGAGATGTGAATTATATATTAAAAAGCCTGCTTCCTCATCATTCACTCGAAAGAAACTCTTAATGTGAATAAAAATAATTATTTCGCAATTAGATACAAAACCGTGCTGCTATAGAAAATATCATGGAACGGATGTGAACAATGACTGGTGTGTTAGTTAAGTTCACGTTGAAGGCCAGGGCCGTAATTAAAATACAGATAAAAATCGTGGGGCCAGAGGCGCCGTAAGTAATCACAGTATAATTTGAAAAAGATCTCTTGAATACCTTTAAAAATCCTATTTGATAATAATTTTAAAACGGAAAAAAAATAAATACCCCCGCATATACGTGAGGTTTTGAAGACATTACTACACTTGGTCATTGGGAGGTGCAACAAAAAATTTTAGTCCAATATGGTCAGGTGACTTGGCAATAGATAATTTTGCAAGTGATACATGTAATTGAGATTTGTTTCTGGTATTTATAGAATAGATATATTGGTTGCATACCCTTGCAAATATTCTACCACATACATGTTACGATACACGCATGAAAAGTGATCTACGACACTGATGTGTACCATCATAAGATGTAATTATTCCATAACAATTGTGCTTTTTTGGTAATTCATGTACGTATAGTGGCGTTTTTAGGATATTATATCTTAAAAAAATATTCCGTATATTAGCAGAGCCGTAACCTCATTGGATATCATCAAGTAAATATAAATTGAAGCCTGAGTTTTTATAACTATTTATAGACAATTTAGAAATTAACATAAAGCTAGGTATTTTAATTATGTGCAACAACAGTGTTAATTTTGCAGTAACAGTTTCTAAGTTAATGGTGAACTGTTTCCAATGTCCGAACAAATTACTATAAAATTGTAAAATTGTAGATGGGTATAGACATAATAAAAAAATTTTATTTTGCCAATTTGTCATTTGGAAGGGCATTAAAAATTGGTGATCAGTTGACTAGGCAATAGATAATGTTGCAAATGATACATGTAACTTATGTTTGGTTCTGGTATTTATAGAATCGATATATTGGTTGCGCAAGAATTTGTTTTTATTTAGATAAACATATACACACAATTCTAAAATATATACAGCTAAACAAATACAAAACATATAATAGTTGAAGTCAGTAAAGTCAGTAAAAATACGTGTACAAAAATAAGTGCTTGAGATGACAGCAGGGTTCTTTAAATTGTTTGGGACAATTTCCATTTCGAATACGAGAATATACCCGAGTATAATACAGACTTAATGATTGTTCCTTTATGTGGACATATTTAATATTTTTAAATAAAAATACATTGACACTTTCGGTCTAGCAATTTTCAGAAATTTTACAGGTTCCGACCTACGTTTAATTAACGAATTATTAACTTCTATCTATATCTATAGACTCACAGCTCTACAGCTAATGTGTATCGTATGTATCGTATTCGGAGAGTCTCGATAGTAATACGTTGTGATCGATGCAGTCGAATGCTATACCGATATCACAAAATATCCCAATAAGGCACTCGCCAGCCTCAATAAACTTTATCAAGTCATTATAAAGAGAAAATACGGCAGGCATTGTAGATTTGTTACTACCGAAACCAATTTGTTTATAATTTAATACGTTATTTAAAAAAAATACAATCAAGATGAAAAACGTATTCACAAACTCTCGAAAAAGAAAATGAAATGGTGACTGTTCTGTAATTTAGTAAGTCGAAATGACTGAAGTAAGAAATCTTTTATGCAGTAAGAAATCTAACTTTTTTATATTCCTACACTATCCCTAAATACTTCGCCGCTCAATTTTTTTATAAAGGAGGAGTGAAAATCTTGCACAAGACCCCCCAGTGTTGGGAGTGTCGAATTCTTACCGACTAAAACCAGTCCCCGATAATGCTCCTTATCGTGTTATACGTCTTCCATTTTTCTTCATCTCCTACCGTCAACTCGCTCATCATGTTCCCTGTGTTAGGATGCTAGGAAGGGCTGGGGCGCTTCTTCGCCTGAGAGTGTTCTGTCTTTGTTCTATTGAGGACAAACAAATAGTGTGTATTCTTCGTTATTACACATGCTGCTGTTTCTGACCTTCTATCGTACAGGTATTTCTTGAAGCACCCGCGTCCAATTAGAGCCTGGGTTTCTCTTTCTGTTCATACAATGTTTCGGATGAGGCAGTACGTCCGTCTCCCATATGTGGCCTCTCGCCATCTTTCTTCCCATCTTCTCATGAGGTTCTCCTTTGCCGTTTTTGCATCTGTCCCTGTATATTTATCCATCCGCTCTATTCTCATGAGGTACTCCTAAAGCATCAATCTGGTCCTGATCTTTTCTAAAGTGAATTATTTATATTTCTTCTGTATGCTTTTCTTCTTTCTGCAATCCCGTTTATGCCGTCCCTGGTTTTTTCCATTACGTTGTCTTGGCCTTGTCGAGCAGCTACGAAAACAGGTCCTGCATTTCGTAGCTGCTGTATTTTAACCTATGTAGGTATCTAGATATATTTAACATTTAGATTTTACTAGACTAGTATATATTAGCGTTTCTGTATAGGGCAGAAGAAATAGGGTTTGGAGGAAGAAAAGTCTATATACAGTAATATTTTTCAAAAAAGTTGAGGGTTTTGGTTTCCAGACATGTTGTCATAGACGCGGACAATTGGTAGGTGGGGGAAGGTTGTCTAGCTATGATTATATCTGTTTCTACTGCAAGATACATACATACTCTTTATAGTTACTATATAGTTACTGAACGTTTACAAAAAAGTTTAAAAACTCCTGAGGATGCTGTCACTGTAGTTGTTACATCGTGTTACGCCACTGCCTTGTAATAAATAGTGTTGCTTTGTTGTATAAATTGCAATGAAATAGACAAAAAATGTGTTCAGCGCCTATGAAATTTAAATTTGCCTTTGGTAATTTTCGAATAATTAATTCCTTTTACTTATCCGACGTAAGAAAAGTATAAATTTTAGAACGCTAATAAATCAGCATCCCATCCAAGGATGGGGCTTCTGCCTATTCCGGGCGCCCATGTTTGCCGCAGCAATCATCTCCATCTCGACGCATTGGCCGTGAACAAAGCCACTACGATTAATTATTATTGACGATTACGTTTTAACGGAGTTACGTAACATTCAATAATTACAATTTGCTCAGTTTTTATTCTCTGTATTTTGTAAACCTACAACTACAGCGAAGGTCATCTAAAATTGATATAATTTGCTCCCATGCAGACCGCAGTGTCACAATAATTTATACACTAATGAGAACAACTACTGATGTCGCAGGAAGGTCGGGCAAGTTTCGCGATGGATTACTATATTTAGATCCTATTTCGCACGAACGTATGTTTATATGTTGTTAGGAAAGCCAAAGCTGGCGAAGATACTGATTCTCATATGAACATGCTATTCTAAGTGCTATTCTAAGCATGCTAGTCTAAGTGCTATCTAAATGCTATTATCAGTGATGCTATTCTTTTAGAACTACATCGGAAATATTATTTTGTTAGCAATTAAACAAATGCAAACTAAATTGACGGTTTCTGGACATTCCGTTATTACTATAGGAACTTTAGACGAAAAATGAGATCATCTTCGGAAAAATGTATAGTGAGCTATAAATGTACACGTATCTTTCAGTTCCCTAAACAATCTGTGAAAAGTCCCAAAGATTCCGGTGTACTTATAACTTTTCACAGCGGAAAAATGAAAGTAAATAAATAAATAAATGCTTAATACATTTTATTCACTGAAATATATTACATTTTTCATTCCCAATTCTATAAAAAATATAAAAATTAGAAGATAACGGGCAGGAAAATATATTTTGATCATTACACGCACTAAAAATCCATTCCAAATCCCACACAAATTTTTTAGCGGAGTTTCAATGCCCAATTACGTAAAAACTATTAGTGTTATCGATAAACTTTATATATCACCTTTTTTGTAGAAAATTTGCCATTCTTTCCTCTTTATAATTACACTTCATATCCGTAGGATAGATGTGAATGAGGATATTCGCAAAAAACGGAAAAGGGTACATACTTTTTTGGGACCTGCTAGGTATGGTCTATCTTAACTATGAGCCCACACTCAAGAACGTTCCTCACTCAAGACTTCTCAGTCAGGCGACAGCCCTATTGTATTATTTTATTTGTAAAACAGATTCTTGATACATTATACAGTATAAATTATTTAGCTATTAGAATTAAAGGAAACAAAACAAAAATAAAATCTTAATAATGTGACATTTAGTATAAAAAAATATATGAATATATTATATCTCTCAATAGCAGGTGGTAACATCACGAGTGTCTTTAAGTTGAGCATTTAAAATTAGAATACAGTAAGTACTGAAACATCAGTGAGGTGCATGAGCTCTCGGAAAAAGTGTCTACGGGCTGACCCAGATCCTCCATCACCAAAGCAACTCGGTTGAGTTTCTCGACCAGACAACGAATTAATGTGTGGGTGTCTATATAAATCTCATGTACAGATTTGGCAATATACAGAACTGTTCAAAATATATATGAAGAAGTAACTGATTGGTTGCTGCAATGTCATCTTATGCTGCATGACATCAGTGGAGGAGAATATTCATAATCATATTAATATTGTTCGGCTTTTAATATACGGTTTAATATAAGTTTATTTTTATAGATTATATGATAAACAATGCCCTTATTTGTTTAATCACAAATAATATCTTCTGAGCTGTTAGTTGGACCCAGATGATAATTACAAGAAAGGTACGAGTGCCTGTGGAACCACAAGTTTATCTATACATAAAATACGGTAGATATAAGCATTGCATGCATGACTATTTCACTATATAAAGCTATAAACTTCTCTAAATTTCAGAGTAAGTTCATTAAATGCGCATTATAGCCAAATGGGCTTTCCAAAAAGGTACTTATCTAGAAGCAAGGCATTACATTCATAGATGAAATGAACCAATTTCTATCTTTCATATTGTGTTAATAATGTTTTTCGAATGGAATCTGATTCTGTAGGCACAGTCCAGTATAAAAAAATCACAAGACCTTGTAACAATATCCCGTGATGTGGATTTCAATTGTTTGTTTCGATAACAAGAAGAGTATACATAAAATGTAGGCGTGCCGAGACACGTGCTTATATACCGATAAGCAGTATAAATATGTAAATATGACCTTATGAACAGTATACAAACATCTCTTTACATTCTTCTCTGTATGAAAACTATCCCAGTAAGTCTGTTTACTGATATACCTCTATATTTATTCTATTATCAGCTCAAACATGATTTCAATTGCTGGTAATCAAGCATACACCTAAGTGTTAAGGCACTAGTTGTTGAAAAATGTAATTAAACTAACAGTCTAAGCGAACTATTTTTGGTGGTGACAAATCGACCCATAAGAAATCTTCTTGGCTTAATATATTCTTAAGAACTTCCTGTGAGCTGTGGATTATATGCAGACTTGAATCTTTGTGCGTTTTTTAAATAAACATTTTAAAATTCACTGGCTCGATTAAAGTCGATTTATCTCAAAAAATATGCATCGTATGAAAATTCATGTTATTTTTTTTATTTTTTATAAAAATATTGGGCCAGTATATACCTATAGGAAAAATAGAAAAAAAATTGTACAAAGCTGGATTTTGGTATAGATGCTCAAGTTGGCATATAGTTTAACATACTAAAATTCCTCAATGATACCATGCGAGCTTTCGTCACTATGACCTTGAAAATGTTCTATATATACAGGATGTTCGGCGCATGGACCGACATTTTTTTGGGAGATAGGTGGGATCAGTACAAACATTTAATCCTTCGGAAGCTTTGCTCTAACTATAATAGACCTTTTATGTTTGTGGTGCGAATAGTAAATAATGACTTTTATTATTCTCTCTAATATACTATTGTTTATTATAACATAATATATGATAAAAATGGAAGCAAGAAAAGTAACTATAAGCTATCAAACTTTCGAGTTACTAAATGTATCTAAAAATCTCAATTTCTTAATTAATTTTAAAAAAACAGACCTTTTCTGAGCTTATCTTGCTTATTTTAAAAACTTCTTTAGTTAAAAGAATTAAAGCGCAGTTTGAATTTATATGACGTCACGAAGCGTAGAAAAGGGAATTGTGTCAAGCGTGCTGTTTCCTAAATTACGAAATAAATAACTGAAAACCGTTCCTTACAGGGACCAACCTGACCTCCATTATTTAAACAATTGAGGCTCATCCACATTCAGAAACATGATTGTATTAATTATTCTCGTGGATAAATATATATATATATATATATATATATATATATATATATATATATATATATATATATATATATATATATATATATATATATATATATATATATATATATATATATATATATATATATATATATATATATATATATATATATATATATATATATATATTTCTCCATTAACTACGCGGCGCGGAGCGCTGTTGAATACGTTCTGTTTCATCTAAACGTATACTAGCATGACGTAACCGCGTCATCTGGCTAATGACTTTCATGTCATGTCAGGGTCATTGTGTATACAACAACTTGTTCGTATATTATGTACAGAAACTAAGAGTTTCATAGGCCAACATTATTCGTCCAGAACTGGTACTTCTACTAAGAACGGTTGGGGCCCACTTTTACTTGAAATGTGTTGCAAAGTGCCTTTCATAAATACGTACGATTTTATCTACAGCATGACAGGACCAATTACCATTTAAACTATTTGTTTTTTTTTACGATATATCCCATCAGCTGTCATGTTCGCAGGTTTATAATGGAATGGTGTGACCTTGTGAATAAATATAAAAGTTAATTTGGCGAGCAGATTATTTTTGATTTATTATTTATGTCGATACAGATTTTTGTGAACGGAAGTTTTCACGGACAAAGTGCATTGGCTTTTGGTAGCGACATGCACGTCTATTGGCCACAAGGTTAGCTGACGTTTCGGACACGCAGGTGTGGTTCTTCAACAAGGAATCAGATGATGACTTCAGAAGCCTTGTGTCCGGAGTTTACGTCCTCTTAAATCCAAACAAATTTAAAAATATTAGACGAAATGCAAATATGCAAATTTATTTGCTTCTTCTCGCAGACTTCTTAGTAAAAGAAGACTGCGAGAGACTTCTTCTATTGGCTTAAATGATCTGTATTTTCTTCCTATTATTTCTTTGTGGTTATTATTACTTTGTGGTACAAGTTCTTTTTGAATTTCCTGAAGCTTGCTCTTCTTGTTCCTGTTCAGGAATTTGCTGCTCAGGCCATTCTTCGACGGAAATCGCACACCCAGGGTCTATTTTTTCCCACGCTTTCTTGACGTTCTCTGTCTGACCCCTTTGTTCAACAAATATATGAGGCTCGAGTCAATAGTTCACGCGACTCTAGTTGCATCACTCTCCTCTTCACTTGAAATAACCTTAGGTACCAAGGCTTGGATCTTAAACCATTCCACATGTTTTTTCAGCCAGCCGTGCATTCTGCTGCCCATTGTCAGCAATCAATTTTCCATATAACCGGGAGAGAAGAGCGGGAAATTTCTGCTTTGGAATTGCTCTTTTAATTCTACTTTCCCTTCTGCAGGATGCAAAAGCATTTCCCCAGTGACTTCAGGGGTTAAAGAAAGCAACATCGAAAGGTTGCATGAGGTGTGTTGAGTTCGCGGGAATTGTTGTAAAATAATGTTGTTTCCTTTACAAAGGCGTTTGGTGTAAAGTGAGTTGCAAGTTTATCACCAGAGGCAAGTTCTTCCCCCGGCATGTTTTCCACGTAAGGAAGGAATATTTGTCAGAACATGTTCGAAAGTGCGGGAATCAAAGCAGAGCATAGTCATTGTTACCGGGTGGTATACAGCTGTCTTTATTTAATGCATCACGATATTTTGTTCATCTTGTATTTGTATTTTGTATCGGCATCATTGGCATTCATTAGATGCCTAAATCACCTAATACCATCGAACATTTTGTGGTAAAGTGGGGTCAACAATAATTCTTGAAATAGAAGTAATACAGTTATTCTTTTTTTAGTTTATTATTTTGATGGGTTTTGTGTTAAAATTGATTGGTTATTAGTAGTGATCGACCGATACCGATATTTATATCGGTATATCGGCAATATCGGCAGCAACGCCGATTATCGGTATCGGCCGATAGGGAGAACCGATATGGCCGATATAAAAAAACATTTATTATACAAGTATTTAAACATATACAAGTATAAAACAAGTATTTACAAAACATTAGTAATGGTAATTTAATTTTGCCAAATTATGATGAAGCAGAATTAGACTTTCTTTCGATCAGGAGTAAGTATGTTTCGTTTGGCCTCATAAACAGTTCTTGCTTGAGAAAATAAGATTGCTCACTGGTAACACTCCCGAGTGGAACTGACAAGTAAACTGCTGCTTGTTCATACAACACAGGGAAAAGATATTTTTTATTTTTCCACCATGCAATAGGATTTTCCTGGCGGGAAATTACTGGAAGTTCCTTATACGACAGTATTTCTTTTTCCATTTGTGATGAAAATGACATGTCCACGCTTACCTTTGATTTTACATATGGATCGAAGTTTACATTTCCATTTTTATTAACTAATTCTTCATAAGACTGCCAAAACATCTCGTGGGATCTTTTAGACTGCACTAATGACAAAGGAGCAAATTCGGATGCAGGCGCAGGGCGTGTTAAAGTAACTATAACTATAACTATTATAGTGGAACATCGTCATCACTACTGTCATCGCTACTTACACAATCATACGATAATTTTTAAAAGTTATACTGCCTACTGCCATTTTATTTATTTGTATAGATAATTATTGTCAGTAAGTATTTTATCAAACACATATCACATACAACAAATCAAATTAGTGCTTACTGGTTAAAAGAGATTATTGCTTTTTATTAGGTATGTTAGCCCGCAACGAATTTGCATCGTATTAACCAATCAGCCGTCCTTTTTTTATACATAGGTTCTGTAACGCTTAGCAAATACAATACGCTACCCATGAAGTCTGGTTATGCACCTACTCCTACTGGCGATTTCTGGGAGACTTCAATTCGAGTGTAGGCAACCAACTCGCGGTTAGCATTTTGTAAAATGCAATTGCTAAGGTTGCCCATGTGGAAAGGAAGTCTTTTTCTTGCGTCTAAAATAGAAAGTGTCACCATTTTAGCAGAAATGAATGCCTGCCCGATTTCGCTTGAATGGGTTTTTTAAATTGTTTAACGACTAATTTCGTCATTAAGTAGGTCAGGTTATTATTGATTTTTTATCCGTCTCCGAAACTGTTAAGTAGGTATATTATATCACGTTTTTGTGGCTAATTATGTGGGGAATTATTAGGTTTAATTTACCTTAATTTACCATCTACCGCAGTCGTGAATCGTCCAAATAAAAATTATTGCGCTCGTTATGCCAGGCAGGTATGTATACTAGATTTTTAAATCGATATACACCTAAAAATCAAAACAAACTGAAGATGTAGATAATGTCACAAGTACACAAGGTACACAAATCTGATGCTATAGAAAAGTATGCAAAGGACATAACTACAAACATTGTACACTTATGCCACTCGTGCATTGCTCCCCACGCCATATAGTATAAGAATATCCTAGTGTCCCATAATTTGATTGAAAAAGGTCGTGAAAATATTAGAATAACTGATACTAGTGCCACAAAAATAGATATAATCTATTTGGAAATATTATTGATAATAATATGAAATTGGAAGTAGTTGAGCTTCATAATATATGTTTGACCATAAAGATATTTTATTCAATATAAATATGTATATTTTCTAAAATAAACGATGATTTTATTCTATGCCGACCTATTACAGAAAAAAAACATTTTATTGAATGGTATCCTCTGAACAATTTTAAATACCTATCCGTTTAAAACGCGGGTTATAGAATTCATCTATACAATTCAAATTTATAGGCAGTCATTGTGCCGAGTTTATCCTTGACTTTCAATTTTTTTTGTATTTTTTTATGCGCCGTTTACCGAGCAAATTAAAATTAATAAGCTCAACACGCTGGCACATTATCTGTACCTTACCAATCGCCACCATAAAAACTGCTTTATTAGACTTCCTAGTGTCCCAGTAGAGATCAAATTACCCGATAACCAAATCAAACTAGTGTTTCATTTTTTTTTGTCTTGCGTTACATGTCGGTGTGAAATTTGTTGTTTACTTAGGTACAGATCGAATTACCTGGAGTACTTTTAACCTCTAAGAAATTAATAACTTAAGAACTTAGAAACTGAACTTAACTTAGAACTTAATAAGTACCTAAATATAAGGACAAGTAGGTATACTTTTTTGTAAATCTCATAATATAATAATTTGCAATTTGGTTGTATTTTAAACAAGCAATGATTATAGGTAATTGTGATACTTATATACCTAGTGAAATTTAATGTATAGTTTGTAACATAGAAATATGAGACATAAATTCCCTCATTATATCGATCTCTTCACACCGCCTTTTTAACAGAGCTGTCAAGTGTAACCGATTTCCAGGAATTTAAGGAAAAACAAATGATTTTATATACATCGCCCATTACATTTTGACATTGTCATGTAGTATAACAAAATATTGATCACACTATATACCTTTCGTCATATCATAAAACAATTGGATGGTGAATGTGATGCAGAATAAGAATGTTTGCCATTCAAATATTACGGATCCATTTTACACGTTCCTCGGCCGTGTCACATCGGCATCATTGGCATTCCTTTGGATGCCTAAATTGCCTAATACCATCGAAGGTCTTGTGGTAAAGTGGGGTCAACAATAATTCTTGAAATAGAAGTAATACAGTTATTCTTTAATTTAGTGTATTATTTTGATGGGTTTTGTGTTAAAATTAATTAGTTATTAGTATTATATCAAAACATAACAACTTGTTGAACGAAAGCGCCTTATTATAGTGACGATTTTAGCTTGCTGTAAGAAAAGTTATACTGTCCCGATCTCCCATTGCGGCAATTGTGGGTATCCTTTGAAATTTTTTTATGTCTCATATTTCGATGTTACAAACAGTACGTGGTCATGAATTATAAAGCATTTAATAACTAATCAAACTTGATGAGGGTTGGAATCTTGAGTGTGAACAAAATAGTTGCACTAACACTAAATACTTGTCCTGTTATCTAGCAAAGTCGATACATCATCGTAACATGGAAAAAATTGCTCAGGATGATGGTTTTAATTACATAGTTAGTTCTGTCGGATGGTGTTATACAAAAGGGATGCCAAGTATCTTCTACGACATGCATTATGCGAATGCGTATTAAATTATGATATATGTGGGTTTCATGTATCTTTATTGCTAAATGAAAGCTTACTATATCTACAAGTAAGAATATCTAACGGCTTATATATATATATATATATATATATATATATATATATATATATATATATATATATATATATTGGGCAAGAGACAAGAGTGCACTTTCAGCTCTTAATATACGATATATTGTTTAAACATCGACACTGGTGACGATACATTTGTTCCAGTTTTAATAAATAGTTGAAATAAAATATTTATGAATTCCGTTGTGCAGGTTTCAATTTTACATGTTATCTATAATTTATTCTAGAAGGACACAAACGAATAACTTATTGTTTGGAAAGTTATTATAAATTTTACAGAATAAGTTTTACTCCAGACCTTTCTATGCGTAATGAATACTAATTATTAAATTAAAAACACATACAATGCGTCAACTTGTACCAGCAACATGTTTATTAAAATTTACCCCCTCGCGACACGACGATTGTATTTATTTATTTATTTATTACCAGAAACGTGTTATTGACGTCCCCACAATGATCCTATTAATCATTATCCTAAGGTTATCCATCTTCCCCTTTGGTTACGAACAACTTGAACGATACGTCTTTATAGCTCTGAGGTATTTCCATATTACATTATTCATTTACGATGGGAATATATTATGTATTCTACTTGAACTGTGACATACAGCAGAACCGATATCTGAGAAGTCCAGAGCAATAGTGAATAAATATATATTTATATATATATATATATATATATATATATATATATATATATATATATATATATATATATATATATATATATATATATATATATATATATATATATATATATATATATATATATATATATATATATATATATATATATATATATATATATATATATATATATATATATATATATATATATATATATATATATATATATATATATATATATATATATATATATACACGGAAACGAATCATGACGTTGTACAAGTTCACCTTCATTAAGGGTCTTCAGGATGATTTATTTAATTGGTAATTTATATTTGAATTTACCATTAATACACACTATTCTCATAGTGACACTTTTAGGTGACATTGGTTTGGAATTCACATTCATAGAAAACATCTACCTAGTCTACGATTTATACTTGTTCTACTTGAACAATGAACATATTGATATATAAAAGCATTAAGCATACCTATATCTAGGAGATGTAAAACTTCAAAAGCGTAAAATCTTTTAGAATCTATTATAATAACTGTAGCTAGGAGAAGTGTACTCCTAGCTATATGCCAGAAAATATTGAATTATGTATATAATAGATTTCATATAATAAGTTCTAAGTTGTTGACTTTTATGTAAAAAAATTAAACACTTTTCTTTTTTAATTGACCAGATCAAAATGACCAACTTTGCCTCCTGCGTCTGATACAAAAATAAACAATTATTTCCTACAAAAATTTTCAAACTGCCATTTTTCATAAATTCGTAATTCCCTGATATTTTGTTCACCACTCCTAGAGGTGCTCCCACTACTCCCTCATGCGGTGAGCTTTGACAACAATATATTTCCAAACCAAGTATTGAGATTTGTTAGAAAACTTTGATCGTTTTTCGTTGCATGACCCCTTCATATCAGCCGACGAATTACCGGAATTTTTATATTCCGCGTGCTAAAAAAAACATAGCTCTTAAACTATAAAATTGACAATAACGATTATGATACCAAAAACTGTTTCGATCTTTTGTCTACATTTTCTTTGCATTTATATGAAATTCCCAAAAACGAACAAAAATTTTTTCGATTGGTGAAAATTTGCCAGTGTAACTCCTGCATTTTTCGAAGTTTTAAGCATATTTAAAATAAATTATATCAACCATTTTATACTCCGACAGAAGCGCCAGTTTTTAAAATAAAAAAATCATGTTGATTGCATAACAAGGTACCTACTGATATATTGGAGTGAAATAGAAACGAACGCGACTCAATTTTACATTTTACCCATTCTTTTATATCCGAGATGAACTGCACACCATTTTACATATATATATATATATATATATATATATATATATATATATATATATATATATATATATATATATATATATATATATATATATATATATATATATATATATATATATATATATATATATATATATATATATATATTGCATTGAAATAAATTATACATACTAATATTTGTTTATTTTATTAACTGATTTTTTCTATTATTATGAGACCGTTTTAAATAAGTAATAAAGCATTCGAAAAACGTTTTAATGGTTGTGTGGGAACACTGTTTATTTTGCAATTATAAATTATTGTCAGTTTATTTACCTAACCTTGGTGAGCCTTAAAATAACAAAGGAGAAATTAACTTTTTCTACAAAAAGTGGATATACCTACTCATACAAATGTTCGTCCTCCAATCCATATCATCGTCCTACCATTTGCCAAATTTGTTAAAATTGCTGAAACCGCTAATAAAAAATGTAAACGTTTTATGTATTTCTCTATAAGTCAACCACTATTTTGTTGACTTTGATGCTTTGTATGAGAACACTATGTGGGGTTCTCATACATATTACATATATTTATTGTGTGGATTTCACTCTACATGCAGAGAAGTTTTAGCAATACAATTTAAATACGAAAGTGATGTGAAAGGTTTTTAATAGGTAATTTTCAGCAAAAAGGGTTACTCTCTTTTTTGCAAAACTCCTCCCTGCCCTCCTAGTTCCTGCCCTCTAAATTTGAGGTAAAAAAAATTGATTTTGCTATTATCTTCACTCTGGAAGGACTTTAGAAGGGTGCAATTTAGCGGACAACTTGCACTAATAAAATGACATTGTTTGTGTAACCTTGTTACAGGGGATAAAAAACCAACCACCCCTATAATATTTTTATTAGAACTTTGTTACGCGGGGAAGGGCTTTTAAAAGATATAGGTATATGAGAGACCCCCTTAACTGTTGCTGAAATTTAGAAACTTTTCAACAAAACTTTTCGAGATGGTTTCAAAGCCACAAAGAACTTAACTCATACTGCTATTTAGTTATTCATACGAAACTTATAAATTCATTCCATGCTTGTTTGTTGCTTTTGTATGCGGCTGTTCACGATGTAAAGATATCAAATTTTGATAATCCCATGAGGTTACGATTCGCATTCTGTCACTGATCACCAATAATGAAGTATTTATTAAATTAGATCAACAATTTTCGTTACAACTTGAACATAAACGAATTTATCGAGCTGAAAATATTCACTTAGGCGATTTTTATGATTTTTATCTCACGTACTTACGGCATCATTATGCCGAAAGATATTTTCAGTAATATCAGTTTTAAATATTTCTTATTGCTTTATATAATATAGTAGATATTTACATTCACTGGTTTATTTCAAATATAGCGCAGTATAATATTTAGGAATGTTATTTAACTAGGTTTACCATACTAAAAACAGAATATCCTTTATCGTGATGGCAGCCTACATAATATTTATAGTATAATATTATACATAATATTTATATTCATGTTTATTTATTTAAATTATTTTGCAACATTAAAAATGCCTATAAATGCACCCAAAACACCTCTAAACTGTTAAAATTCTAATGGGAGGAGACAGTAATCTCCCCGGAGCTTGATTCTACCCTCCCAGCGGGGATTGATGATAACATTTTCCATCTTGTGGTGGCAAATTATTTCAATACGCCACTGATTGAATATACATAATATATTTATATTAAATAAATAAAATAATAAAATTTGTGATATTCCATCCTTGGGTGACACAATAATCCAAAATTTCCTGTAAAATTCCTAGAAAATATTCAGATATAGCTAACGTTTGCATAACAGTATCTACATATGCCATGAATTACAATCACACAATGTGCTTGCTCACTAATGGTGAGCAAGGTAAGCAGATAATTAACATCGTAGTGTTAATTAAATTAAAGGCCTTTTACATTTGCTAAAATAGCAGGTTAATTTAATTTTCTAGCATCACCTTGTAATTTTGCATAAATAAGTTGCTTTATATTTTTTTATGCCATGTAGGAATTTTTACAAGTGTGGTGTAACGATTAAAAGTAACGTTTGATAGGAGGCAGGTAACAGAGATGCCTTAGTTTTTTCAGTGACGACTAGTGAATTGAGAGCAATGGGGTACAGCCGTCCTAAATAAATTTCTTCTAATAGATACATTAATTAGGTATAAATAACTAATTTGTATGTAACTTTTCTGATAAGTTTGATAATAAATAGTAAGTTTATTAACAGAACTTATGTTTTTAAAGTGACCAAAAATTAAAATAAAGTATATTTTATTTTCAAAAAAACTAATTCTTTGTAGGTACCTTTAAAGATCGAAAATTGTTCAGTCGCAATTTTTGGAGCTATAACAATAATAATAATAATAATAAAATGTCTTTATTCCACAAATAAATATATACAATTTAGTTATGTATTAGTTGTTTTAGTTCAGCTTGCACTGTATGAAAATATTCTCTTTGCATCGGTGTTTTATCCTTGTATATCATCCATGAACCGCCATTTTACTTTTTTGTTTCTTGATATTTGATTAGTTTCATGGGCATTCTTTAATATAACCTTACTGGTAGGCTTTTATTAGGTCTACTTATTCTGAATATTTCGATTCCTTCAACCTTCAATGTCGACATCAACAACTTGTAAAGAATTGATATAATATTTAATCGTTGGATCTTTAGAGGATTCCTCCAGATTAAATACAAAACATTTTTCTCGCGTTTCAACCTCTCTTGCAATGCTAAAATTATGCTCAGGGCTGGGCAATGTTATTTTCACAAACATTTATTTTGCTTAAAATACTAGTGTTTGATCCATATAACACGATAAATATATTTTTCTATTTTGTTATTACGATAAACCGTAAAAAATGGGTTTTAAAGAATTGAAATCATAGGACTTTGATGTCATAATCCTACGGCTACAACCACCAATCAGCGCACAAGGACCAATCTGCGTTGCTAATTTGTACTCTCAGCCAACTGATAAGGTTATGTTTATTTCATAGTTTCAGACAGTCATAAGATTAAAGTACAGGCAGATTTCATATCTTTATCTAACTTGGCTTTTGTTGTGTTTTAACACTTTAATTTAGCAGTGAGGTAAACATTGTGCTCCTAGCCGAAAGAGTAACGATCCGCGATCCGTTATTGTACTGCGTTCCACAACCTACGGGCCATAAGGAAAACATAATTCATTATTTCCGTTTTACTTGCTTAGTTACTTGTAGCCGCAGTCCCTTATTTTAAATACAGTGCATCTTATTTAAATTTTAAATGAACACACAGAACCAGTAAAAGAACAGACAGAATTTCCCAAGGCAGACGTAAGTGACGATATCAATGGAAGTAAATTCTTCGAACAGGTTTGATATTTCTTAGCGGTAAAAAATAAAAACCAAAATTTTGTCCGATTGGCAAAGTGTCCTGCCCAAATATGGTTACGTTACACTTTCAGTTCGGCTTCGGGCAGGTTTTAATCGACTCTAGTCCAGCCGGTTAATCTTGCCGGCCGGGCCGCGAGTGGAATATGTGTCGGCCTATGACGATGATGTCAGCACTTGTTCTTTAGCTTGTCTGTATCGAGACCTGAAAACCTCTTACTAACCTTTCATTTCTTCAGTTGCCTAATATACGACACGCCCTGTACTTCGGTATATAAACTATATGCCGAACTACTTTAAATTATTATGCTCGAGTTATCAAGAAATTCGAGTTATCAAGTAAAACTAACTTTAATTCTCACTGCTAATGGCTGTTGCCCACCAATTTTGTTCGACTTATCAAAAATTCGAGTTTGACTGTGTATGTATATATATATATATATATATATATATATATATATATATATATATATATATATATATATATATATATATATATATATATTAGCTTTGAAATTCTTTGCTATTCATATTTATTTTGTGAAAAGTAATCTTGGGTTTGTAGCATTTCATTACATAGAAATAAGCAACTAGACGAATAAGAAAGAAAACACACTTACCAGTATTATATCTGGACACACATACGGAAATGAATCACTATGCATATCAAAACGAACCACTTAGAAGTTGTACAAGTTCTTTCACCTTTCTTGAGGATCTTCAGAGCAGTATACGATTTATTTCATTGATCATTCATACTTGAATTTAAATTACCAATACACCTGAATTTAAATTACAAACACTTGCAGTGACGTTTTATGACATTAGTTTTTGACGGAACTCATTCTTAGAATACACAAACCTAGTCTACTATTTATATTTGTTCTATTTGAACATATTATATATAAAAGCATTAGGCATACAGTTATCCAGAAGATGTTAAACTTTAAAATGCATAAATCTTGTTGAACCTATTGAAAAACAACTACTTTTTCCAACTATATGCGGGAAAATATTGAATTATATATACAATAGAGTTCTGAAGCATTCAAAGAGGGAGTGATACAGAAATTGCTTGCTTAGTCAAAACTAAAATCATTTGTTGGTTGTATGTATTAATTGTTTCTTCGAAAATTCTCGAAAAAAATCCAATTTTCACCCTGGATATATTTATTAGCTTTGAAATTCTTTGCTATTCATATTTATTTTGTGAAAAGTAATCTTGGGTTTGTAGCATTTCATTACATAGAAATAAGCAACTAGACGAATAAGAAAGAAAACACACTTACCAGTATTATATCTGGACACACATACGGAAATGAATCACTATGCATATGAAAACATTTACAGTTTCGTTGTAATTACACGGTAAATCCCTATATAAAACATTTAAAAAACTTGCGGTAGTAACGATTAGCTGGTGATTATGATAATACTCATCCGATCAAGAAAAATAAAAAACCGTTTCGAGATATTTTTCTAAGGTTTCCCTTCACAGTTTTAAAATTTTAAAATTATCGTTCATTTTAATCATACAGGGTTCTGCACACAGTTTATTTAAATATACAGATTTTTCGTGACACATGCTTATTAAATGTTTTCGCAGGCACCCTGTATAAGAAATGTCAATTCTAGCTACTGAGGCAGCTAGAGGCATGTAAGCTTACTTGAAAATAAGAAAAAAATCCATTACTTACTTTGTTTTTAAAAAGTAAGAGATACATTTCCAAAAAATTGTCCTAATTTCAATAAAAACGCCTTATATTCAAAAATAAGCGAAATATCAAAAATCGGCCAAATTTGTTTTTTCGAATTGGTCCATAGATTACCCCGGTATAAAAAATTTAACTCGATTTTGGTTTTCCTAAATTCTCGGTAAGAATGAAATTTTGATTTTTTTAGGGGTTTAGTTTACACCCCCGTATATTCCTTTTTTGAGCATAATGGAAAATTGATATTCAGACCAGTTTTTGTCGATGAAATTTCCAAAAACGTCCTGAAATCCGTATTTTGATATTCCATATCGTTCAGAAGATATATGTATCGAAACTTACCCTAAAAATTTGAATTATTCCAACCTATTGGCCAGCAGTGTATATATATATATATATATATATATATATATATATATATATATATATATATATATATATATATATATATATATATATATATATATATATATATATATATATATATATATATATATACATATATATATATATATATATATATATATATATATATATATATATATATATATATATATATATATATATATATATATATATATATAATAATGATAATTGCTTGACCTTAAAGACTAATTATCTGGCATTAGAAGAAATGCGTGACTGTGGGAAAAGTATTCCTCAGGAACAGCACAAAACAGAAATTAATTTCATGGGCTTTAATGAACCTCCGGACTCCATATAATTAAAACTAAACGTCCCTCCTTATCATTAATTCTAAATAATTTATTCCATACCTTTTGGCGTTTCTAGGCATTTAAGCATGTAATCAAATTACAGTAAAATCAGCTCCAAGGATTTCAAGTTAAAAAATGATCGTTAACTTCCTCTAATTTGTCTGTTATTCTAGGCGCCTTTACGAAATTTCCATCATTAATCTTAATCATTAATAATAATGAAGTGTTGCGAAACTTTTACTTCGACCAAGAGCCAATCATCAATCAAGACTTATTGACCTAAAAACACAAAAAACGCCATCCTCTAGTCCCAGTTTTCGCTTTTACTGTATGTAAATAGTGAAATAGTCAATGGCCTGCCGTCGAATGGTAGGCGGCATACCGTGTGCGACATGATGCTAGCAACGAACGCCGTGTATGTAGATCAATGTGTTGTTGGCCTTTGGGAAGTGTTCGCTCGGTTCTTGACCAAGAAAACACTTCATGGGGCGACGCACACCTCGCCATGTTTATTGACCAGGGACAGTGCGCGGCCTTGACTCGCCATTTCCAGAACTCGCTGGCTATTTTATGTAAATTATGTAAATTCACTTCTGTTCGGAATACAAATTGTCCTCGGATTCGCGGTTTTTCTCTGCAGTATATCACAGATTTTATATTTACTAAAACTAAAATGGTAGCAGTTTAATGTTTCTTCATTCTGGGTCCAATTAAATGTTTCTTGATGATATAATCACACTAATTTTTATTATTATTTATTTACCTTTTCACACTTCCTGATATCCTTTATAGACTTTTACGATATTGCTAATTTATTGTTACTTTGGGGGGTACGAAACATGCACGTTGATCTAGAGTCAGTTATAGAAAATTATGTTTTATTTATGTAAATCGCAATAATTATTCTATCTAGCTAACGTGGGTTTTCTACTCGGCGCATCCACCAGATGTTACGGTAATAGTCCTTGACGATTTTACTGTACCGCACAAATAATAAGAATAATAATAATAATAATACTAATAATATCACAATAATATATGTATTTCTCAAACACATCTTGCATAATAACACAATAATAATAATATGTTTTCATATGTAATGCCACAAGTCCTTTGGGTTTTGTCGACAATATTTGTCATTCTGAATACGAGTTGCTGCTGTGAGGAAAATAATTGCGAGCGCTAAGCGGGAGTAATTATTTTCCAAAAACAGCAGCAACGATCATTGAATGAATGAAAATATTGAAGCAAAACTTAGAGCACGAGTTTTATTCGGAGGACAATTCAATGAAACAAGAATGTTAATTTTGAAAGAAAATCAAATAGTATGTAAATTAAATGCCAAGTGTGCTGATAACTTATTTGACGTTTACCTACATAACTTCTTGTAGTGCCCTTCGTGTAATTTACAAAATGAATCGGTTTGGTAACAACGAATTACCTACAATTCACGAAGAAGTAGCAAATTCAATCAAAAGTAATATATGCCATAATTGATTGTTCGTGTTTAAATAAAATTCATCGTTTTTTTGACGTTTATTTGACATAGGTATTGTCACTGGAGTACTCTGTTACCTCTCATTTGACAAATTACATTGGTGAAAAACGATGAGTTGAATTGTTTTATTGTTGTGTATGTTTAAAAACTTCTTGACATTTAATTTAAATTTATGTATTGGGTAATTTATGTAAATCATTTGTTAAGTGATTATAAAGTTTTATACATTGTATTTTTCATAGAATACAATTTAATGCATTAAATTGTTAAAGTGTGAATTTCCCGTTGTATATTCATCTGTATAGCCCAGAGTGATAAAGGTATTTATGTTTTTGTGACAAAACCTGACAAAGAAACAAATAAGGTAATGTTAATATTTATTTCTCTTGAGTATATCTTTACATGAATCTTTTGCACTTATTATTCATTTTTTTCTTATTAATTTTTTGTTTGTAATATAAATACTGTGGCCATATCTGTTTGTGCCCCAACAGATCCATATGATATGATTGATTAAATTTGAGCAGAATAGGGAGATTTAAAAATAAAGGTGTTAACCAATTTTTTTAAATCCTAATGTGTAGCGTAATCTGTACATTTTTGCACATACATCATACACACATACAATAATGTGGTTATCGCATTTAAAGAAACTATTCGAAAGACAACAACTTGTTTGGGTGTGGTTCAGTACAGCCGCCACTGGATCGTTAAACCATGCCTACTTTTGACGAGTTGGACCAAATAGAGTTACTGCGCCAGTTTATTACCTACGTCCATTTTTGAAAAATGCGTTATAATAATCTTTCAAATAGTTAAATTTGAAACAAATTTGAGTGTTATTTTGGGGTTGAAATAGTAATGGCATTCCTGTATTTATTTATAAATATGTATTTGCATTTCCATATTTCCAAGTTATATTAATTAGTTTTAATGTCAGGTATCTTGGGAAGGAATTGTTTTAGTTGCTAGTGTTTCGTAACCGTCGCGTGTCTGTGGCGAGGCTCTCGACGCATCTCAAACATTTTCTGTACTTCAGAAACCGTCGCTTACTTCACCCCAATAATTTAGTCTGTCATAAAATTGCAGTATATTATTCAGTGACAAGTAGGTCGATTATGTTGCGTTACGTTATACTATTTTTAAAATCATGAGCATTATCATCAAAATCATTATTCGATCCGTTAACTTCTACGTCGTAGGAGGTATCACTTTTTTGACTATCTATGAGTATTTATTACCCATATAACATGTAGGTGTGTTTCCGAATTTCCTTGCATTTAAAAATTTCGTAACGTTTTCATAGCTATGTTATATAGTTACGTTGGTTATATATTATATCGGTAATACCACTCGTTAAAATACTATATCGGTAATACCACTCGTTGTAGAACATTGAACTTGTGCTTCGCACTCGGTCAATTTGCATCGGTTTTAACTCGGTCTATCACCGATACCGATGATAATCATAACACTAGTTATATTATCCCCAGTGGGAATGCCTATAAATACAGTCGTACAGTCGTAGATTATCCCATATTATATTATCCCAAGCTCAATGTGATATTCAGTCACTACAGCTTTTCCATATTTGCTATCCTGGTTTCGATCTTGTTCCTCATTAACGTTGAATATATTCGCCTCCTGAGCTTTCGCGACTGATTAAGTGATTTTGTCACATCAGTTTCCTTTTGACAATAATTCGTTATCGGGTTGCCACCCAGACTAATGATCGCTTTGTATTTCCTCGTCCCTTATATTTGCTCACATTTTTTAAATTCCAGCACCATTTTTGTACTATTGGTGTTTGTAATCTTTGCAGAATTTGTTATAATAGCAACTAAACGTATCGTCATGAACTAAAATATAGATGAATAATGTGCACTTTCCAATATATTTATTAAGTACCTAAATCGAACTTAGACATGAGCATATTTTTGAAAGCAAGTATTAGGAATTTGATAGTTATTACTTACTAAGTACTTACTAAGCCGTTAACATTATTCGATTACCTACCTATTATTTGCCCCAACAATATAATTTTGTATTTAAATGTTATGCAACACAGGAAATGAGATTCTACTAGCTTAAATGATTATAATATGATTCGACTAATCGTTACGTAATCATTTATGACGCTTATTCCAACATCACGTATTTTCATCATGTATTCAGAACAAAAAAATAATGAAGGATCCATTTTTTCATTTGAGAATCATTTGAGTTTTTATTTTTTTTATTTTTATTTAAAAATATTGTTGACGGCCCCATCTGATACACCTTAACCTACTAAAATATAAGATTGTACAAATGGGTTTGTAATCGTGTTATTTAAAAATATCTTACTC
>CAXKVY010010073.1:0-20506 GCA_964058915.1 Tetropium fuscum
ACCCAATCCATGCACGAAGCTGCAAATAGATTCAGTACCCTGATGTACGCACAAACGAAGAACTCTTGATGTGACATTTAATACAATTTATTTTTTTGAATATTGAAATTAATAATTTAATATTTGTTGTGAAATTTTCCTGCAACGCAAAATCAACAAACGAATAGTCACCAAGAAATCCCGATATGCGCCCTATTTAACATATCTATTAGTATGTTGCAAAGATTATCTTGGCCATGAGTGATGAACAATTAAATCATATGGGTCTATGACTTTGGTGTTAACATCAATTTTTAAAATCACTCTGTTGACTGTTAAATGACATAGTACTAAATTCAAGAACATTCCGAACATCTTACCTGGTTCTATTATCGATATTTTTCCAGTTAATAGCAATACAAAGTTAGGAGTTTGGTATTATCGGGATTATCCACTTAAAATAAATTGCAAACGAGCATTATATTGCCCCTTATTTAAAATTTCCACCCACCTACCCCTTGGGTACTTTATTGTATTTTGTGGGCAGGCAGGAGAACGTTCTATTAGATCCTGCGAACACAGAGGTTGGCAATACGAGGTTAAGCTAAGCATATAAGTAAATATAGTTAATGTTGTGTATTCAGTAATTTATACCAGTTTGCAATATTAGTTTGCCTTGCACTTAATGAAATCAACACCTTAGAACTTCTCCAGCAACAAATGAACAAGATAATCCTATAGTTTATATACTTTACTTTGGTAACTGTGTTCTATAAGGTAAACATTTGGAGGGATCCTCTTGCAAATTGAATTAAGGCCTTTGGCAGTGAGGTAATTATGGCACTATGTACTATGTACACCTAGCGGTAATGTCAGTAATATTTTCTGCTTACAAATATATATATTTATATATATATATATATATATATATATATATATATATATATATATATATATATATATATATATATATATATATATATATATATATATATATATAGCCCTACTTTGGTGAGCTACGTGAAATGTATTTTTTTAAATTTATTAAATTAGTATTTTATTACCTTTTTATTACAAGAATTTATGTAATGTACACAACAAAAGGACAAAGTGAAACATATACATTTTCAAGAAAACAACTAATAATATGAGTTATGTGCAATTTGGAAAAAACGTTTATTATCTATCTATATTTACTTTGGTGCTTTCTTGATTAGTTATTCAACTCTTAATTTATAGACTCTCTGAAAAGGCTGTGAGCTTAATATGTTGCAAATTAATGTTAAGTAATATGGCTGTTTTTTCTAGTTTACTATTGAATTATGTATTGATTTTCTTATTATCTCATTATATGGATATTACCTTCAAGATGCTAAGATAAGTGTTTGTCTTTATTAAGCTTCTACTCTACTTATATTTGTTTATACGAATCCGTAATCTATTTGATTTCATTTGCTAGCAAATATTTGTATTTCGGTACCTGTTTAAAGTATCTACTTTTGTGAAGCTGTAGTGATTCCTTCTCCTCTTTTAGGAAGTATTCTGGAATACCTGCAGCACTGGACACCTAGATCATATGCTGTAAACTGCTTCTCCAATTACTGATTTCCTGGCCTCCATAACCTCTCTACGTCCACTTGAGTAAGTATTTATTCTCTTCTACCTGTTTTTAATTATGATTTGCTTCTAAAATTATTCCCCATTAAATCCTTGTCTTCACCATTTTCTAATTTTCTGGTTACTAATCAATAATATTATTTTAAACAATAGTCTTTGTTTTATTTTAAATTGTGCACTAGATATTTTGACTGTTTTTGTGATGTTTACCTATCTTTTTAATGTTTGCAGCACTATCACACTGAGTTTTTATTTTCACTATCATTGTTAGTTTACCTCTTAACTCTTAACCTCCTATTACACTTTGAATACATGTCTTTTACATAATTAACCTATATATATATATAATATATATATATATATATATATATATATATATATATATATATATATATATATATATATATATATATATATATATATATATATAATGTCTATTTGCTTTTATGTTGATGTATTTAATCTAATATTGTGTTTTTTATAGTCTAGCTGTTGTCTCGCTATAGACTTTGAACTTTTGTGACAGGTAGTGTCATTGAATCGTCAGAAATCTGAAATATTCAGAAATATTCACAACAATCACATTTATTTCCCGGTATATTATAGAATATGTTTGTATTATACATGTTTTAGCTCATTGTTAGTCTATTTTATATAGCATTTCGTTACCTGATATTTGTCAAAACTTGTATTATTAGTGTACTTCTGCTAAAATCGAGTCATGCCAAGAATTGTGCTTTGTTAACTATAAATATATATTTTAGGAAACTGTTGTCTAGCATTTGACTATGTAATCTTACTTTATACATCTTCAAATATATATAAACCCAATTTTATATAATTTTATATTTGTTATTGAGTAATGACTTTTGTATCAATAATGTACTAGGTATTCAGTTATGTTTATCGTTGGATATATTTTCATTTTAATATATATATATATATATATATATATATATATATATATATATATATATATATATATATATATATATATATATATATATATATATATATATATATATATATATTAGCTTTGAAATTCTTTGCTATATTTATTTGTTTTGTGAAAAGTAATCTTGGGTTTGTAGCATTTCATTACATGTAAATGCTACAAACCCAAGATTACTTTTAACAAATATATATATATATATATATATATATATATATATATATATATATATATATATATATATATGCCTAATTGTGAGCCGAGAATATTCGTCTTTTTTTGCTAAATACGTTTAGTCTTGAAATAATTAAGCAGCATTTTTAATCTTGATAATTAGTTTATTGCTAATAAACTTTCCCGAGTTGAAATCATCAAGTCGCAGCTCAAATTTCTTCCGAATGAAAAGGCTTTATATAATCCGGATAAAGGCGGTGTTTATTGCAGACCTTCATTCGAGAGCTTTCTTTGATTCAGGGCCATTTAACTTCATAGCGTGTTAACGTTTTAATAAATATCTATTAAATTTATCTATTAAATATATATATATATATATATATATATATATATATATATATATATATATATATATATATATATATATATATATATATATATATATATATATATATATATATATATATATATATATATATATATATATATTATTTAATCTTTATTAAAATTATAAGTGGAAATAATCCCAAATCAGAAACTGCATTGCTTAGCTAATAGTATAATGCTTTCAGCTGAATGAGCATCAACTCAGCAAGCCTAAATATATCATATTAAAATTAGGTGCTGGTAAATAGTATAATATGTATAATAGTATAATATGTTTGCAAGGCATGTAAATTATGATTTTTTTAAATATATTACACATCTAATAATAACAATAATAATAAAGTTCTGACCCACTGGTCACTTACCACAAGCACGCGTTGGCTGTTGGTACTGCCTCAGTGTACCTCAGATATACCTCCGTGAGTAGGTATATTTGAGCCACAGAGAAAGATAGACAGGGTATAATTATTACGTCATATCAAAATTACATTAAACATAATGCGAAAATAATTTTAAAACTATATTTTTAATGTATATTTTTAAAATTAGGTATGAGATTAAAACTGCAAAAATACCCCTTTTGGGGATACCTACTTTTTTGCCCCCACCACTTTAGCAGAACTTCGGCGAGGGGGAAAACCTAGAATAGTCATATTAGGCACCATTTGCAGCAATTATTTCCGATTTGAATACTAAGTCTACTGGCCTATTGAAACCATTGGCGGAACATGTAATGCTACTACATGGTTTTTAATTTAATTTAATTTAGATTCTAAAAGAGTTGCATATTCTAAGTCTAAAATAAACAATATTATTTTAGACATATTTTTAACTAAAAAAATAGTAACATCTGGAGGTGTTAATATTTTGTCAAAATATTCACCATCTATAGCTGCTCCCCGCCGTATGTATTTCCTTAGCGAAGCATTTCTGGAACAATTTATATGGCAAACTAGTATTATTTTTAGATGTAGAATATGCGAATATATTGTCGCAACTACAATTATGGACACCCTGTATATTTCGATATAAAATCTGCTTTTGAATAAGTGACGGAACATTTGTAGCCCAATAGTAATAAAATTAAGTCACACGTTTGATGAACTATGAAGATATTTGCCATCAGAATGAGATGTTCGAAATTGGTTTTGGGCAGTGCGAACCGACCGGAAATGACCAATGGACGAAATCAATCGAACTTTGACTTCACGTCCGAAGAGATACGAAATATAATAGGGTCACAATACAGGAAATTAAAATATAGGTAGCTACATAAATACGACCGCACCATGTTTGATCAAATATTAACGATTTATTTGCATTATATATTAAATTGGCACTATGTGGGAGAACAGCACAAAGTGCACTATCGGGCATTCTGTCAGAAATGTAACCGAATTCGATGTCAGCCCAAATCCAGTTGATAATACAGTGAATAAAATATGTCTATTATAAAACGTTCCGTTTAACAGTAGAGGTGGTGAAAATTCAATAGACGTCGGCAATCTTTTACCCATCTCTTAAAAGCAAATATAGGTTAGGAGATTTAATAGCAGGAAATAGAGTTTGTTCATTTTCAATTTATTTCTGTTTTAACAAGGTTTAAAAATATTTCTAAGTTAGTTCTAGCTAGAACCCATACCAATAATTCATAGTTAATGTGTGCTATGATTCTTAACTCATGAACATTTAAAAAATAATCATCCAAAGTATAGTCGTTAACCTTTTGGGTAAGTACCGAGGAGTAACATTTCGTACCCCTCGAATACAAAATTTATTATTATTATTATTATTATTATATATATAAAAAAAGAAATTCTAACTAATATTGTCACCCACATCATAACCTCTAACAATAATTTCGGTAACCTGGATCATCATTAACTGTAGTTAATATTGTGGGGTATAGCAAAACCCCTTTTCCAAATCTAGAAAAACAATCCTTTGGACGTTGCAGTTACTGTCTAAGATTATATTCTTGAAAAAAAAGTTTTATGTGGGATATTGCCCCAAAATTATGTAAAAGTATGTCTAAAAACGCCTATAATGTATCGGATTCAACACTGAAATATTTTACCCGATTTAAAAATGATGTTAATCTTCCTGACACCTGGCCTTATGGTAAAATGTCGATGTTTATTAGTGTATCACGGTAGGCCAAGATAAAATACTGAAAAACATCAAGTATCTAGAGCTGAATTATTCTGGTTTGTTTGTGATGCTGTAGGTAAAACGTAGGTAGGTATTTATAATGAGGAAATTGCGCCGGGCGTAATTTGGCCCAAAGCAAAGGGCCCAGTTTATGACATAGGTATGTAATTTCGGCCGGAACTGTAAAGTTTATAATAGGGTATGAGAATTTCCCGATTTAACTGCATATCTAAATAAAATTAAAAATCTAAATGAAATTATAGTTATATAGGCTAAATTTAAATTTAAAAATTTTTGGTTAGCAGGTAATTTTCAGTTGTGGAGGATTTATTAAAGCCTGATATTTTCACACCCCCATTTTTTTGTCTTCAACCTTCAACTATAAAACAAAATAACCGGCGCGCGTACGCACCCGTTTGAGTGGTGAGTACAGCTGTGAGCGTGGGCTCATGGGCTCAGTCGAGTTCGCCCGGAATTCCGTTGAAAACGCGTGATAAGGCGCGTTTACACGTTCCGAGCTGTCGTGCTAGCTGATAGAGTCAGATACTGTCGGTCAGTTACTGAGCTCATGTAAACATGTCGTGCGAATTACCCATCGTGCGAGCTGGCGAGTAACTGGCATGGCGAATGGCGAGCTACTTCAAAATATTTTGTTCTACTGTCCACTGGCTCTCCCCCACCATGCAAAGTCACTGGCTCATCTAAACACACATCAGTAGTTGACTAGGCGGTAGCTCCCTAGGGCAGTGTGGATCATTACGTGGATTATCGTTATCATCACGTGGATCATCAGCATATAGCTTTTTAATTATAGTACAAGTTGCTCCCAGAGATCTCTTACGCAGCCAGTCTCTTTTCTTTTTAATTTCTTCACGTAGCATGTATGCTAATTCATGATCTAATATTAAAGAAAAAAAATAAAATTAAAAGAAAAAAGTAAATCGCATCGTGTAAACAGTATATGCCAGTACCATAGCTGCCGAATAGCTTGCCTACCCAGTAGGAAGACTTACTGGCTTACTATTTACTCAATAACTGGCACCGTGCAAACGCGCCTATAGAAGCGTGCCGTTTCCATGGCAACCGACTATTTGCTACTATATACTTGGCCGTTCACCATTCAGCCTGGGCACCCGGCCGCAGACGGCAGGTTTACATTTTACTCCATAGGCGGTGCAAGCGGTCACTGAACGCAAATGTAAATGTAAGTGTAAATAACATAGCAAATATAGGTATATTAGATGTTAGTGAATGTTTTATTTAATTGAATTGAATTTGAAGAAAAAATATGAATATGAGACAATAATTAATTACTTGATCGTCATTTGCCTTCCCTCACCAGTCGCCGCTGAATTTTAGATATATTACCAAGCGCCAGACTTACTGCAAATACTATTGACGGTAACATTCCTTGATCCCTATACTTTCATGTTTCTTATATTTATAGTTTATAGTTTACTAACATTTCATGAAAAAATTTAGGTCAATATAATCTTCTTCCTGCAGCAATTCGGATCGTGCAACTTGTATAATGTGTTGCATATTTAAAATCCTTATTCTTCGATATAAATTATTTAAATAGTGGTAGGCGATGTAATCTCGAAAAACCTGCTACAAATCTGTAATAAATTTCCTAATCTAGTAGCTATAATCAAGTGGAATGAGGAGTGTTTTAAAATTCAAATAGGGCTGTTCGTCTTGATAAAAACTGCCGAGACGCAAAAATAAGGATGAAGTGTTTTGATTTATGCAACACTATGCCATTTGCATTAGAAATTATATTTGCAAAGTAACAGGAAATAACGGAGATTCGATCAAATATTTATAGGAGCCGGATTTATATTACCTACCCATAAAAATTTAATAAATTAAAAATCCCTATGTACATTATTTATATTATCACTTCTAGAATATATAATTCAAAAACCACACACATGTAAGTATGTACAGGGTTTTCTTTCATATTTTAACAACTACAGGGTTTATTTAAAACATATGCGAACATTTTAGGACTTTTTGTCAACCGTCAAAATTACTTATATAAAAAATAAATGACTTGAAAGCGTCAAGATTTTAATTAATTAACTTTTTTAAATGGAACGCCCTGTATATTTTAAAATTTTTGTAATAATACCGTTTTTAAAATATATGAGAAACAATGTATGTATGGTAGAAAATAACAAAATGTAAGAAAACATGTTTTAATAATACGAATGAAAGGAACAAAAATATTATTACTATTATTAGAACCCATTATGTTGTTGATTTAATTTCCATTTAAAATATAACCTCCCCCATCATACAGGCAATGTATACAAAACAAGGAGGTCTATTCGCAAAAGGTCGGAAAGAAAGGGAAGTTGGTGGGGTGGTAGACTTGCGTCTCCCGAACTGGGAGTAAATCTTAGTTTTCCATCTCGGGGGTTGCCACTCAAGGTGTGAGGGGATGAAAACATCCCGAATTTTCGGTAAATAGGGACGTTGTTGTACCTAAGTGATATCGCAAAAAAGTTCAAATAAACTATGTAGAAAACAAAGTGCATAATTTTTGGTCTATTCATTTTTCGTTTCTGAACAATAGTTTTAGTTTTTAACGAAACCTAACAAGTCAGGCAAGTGCAGACTCGTAATCCGCGATAAAAATTTGATTTTGATGGAAATTGCAAATCAACCCCCAAATTTGGCGCGCAGTAGAATGAAAACTAATGGTCAAAAACGAAAAATGAATAGGTTACCAAAAACATCCTGACATACAAGTTTTCTACGTTCCGTCGGAATCTGGGGAAAAAGTAGTATAATAGAACAAAGAGCAGCCGAAGTGTTCCAAAAATTGGCGAGTTTTGAGATATCTCGATATCTCGATTTCCAGATATCTCGAAAACGGTGCATTGTAGTGAAAAAAATGTATAAAACTAATTATGTAAAAAGTATGATAATAAGGTTTCAATTTTATGTAGGTAACATTTCGCTAAGACGCCGACGTGCCTTTCTCGCGTTATAAAAAAATCATAAAGCGGGACCTTTATATCCCCATCCCCCCTGAAGCGGACGGGCTAGGGGCGGGGACTTTCAGTATATGTCCTCAACTACCCCCAACACATTCCTGAAGCGAAAAGTTTTCCTCTGTTCCATGCGCTCTACCTTTTTGGTCATTCATTTGCTAGACTAATTCATGAGTTGACATTCTTGTTTTATTATATCCTGTAAAATCTGGATATTTCAAGGTATGTTGTAATATACTTTGTTGTTTAGATATATCCACATAAAGCAGTCAAGTGGGGATGGCTCGGGGCTCTTTAAATGTCAATTATTATGTTCTCGCCTCCCAAGCCACAACTGATATTTTCCAAAACTCCATTAAAGTTTTGTAAGAAAAAAAGTTCCCCTTCGTTTGTTACAACAGTTCCCATTTTCTGTTGCATGATTTGTTATAACTGTTTTTTAGGTTGTTTAGATTAGAAGCAATGTTATAGTAATTTTTTTATTGTAAGTAAATGGTTTATTAAGTTCTGTAGATGAAACCCGAGAAATCAACATATACTTTCAACACCTTTATGTCACTTTTCTCTACTTTCTTGCGCCATTAACTTTTGTCTCAATTTTGAAAAAAAAAGGTAATTTGTATACATAAGATGTATCGGTCGATGTCTTAAAAAAATATCTGTGAAAATAAATCGACTCTCTTAGAGAGTATGGATTTTTTGCTGTTTTTTTAAATTTATTCTTACGTCTCCACTTCCCATTTGCTTAGAATCGTAGATAATAACTACCTGTATTTAGATGTTGCTGTACATTTACAAGAAAAATATGTAAACAACTGTAACAAAAAGTTACACTTTTTTCTTCGTGAAAATGCCCACTAATGACTGCCATTACTTACAAAACTGCGCCACCATAAATTTTTTACTTTTTCAGCTTGGTAGGTACGTGTAAAAACAAGCATCTGGATGACATTAAATTTTGTGGCAATAAATAACGCAGCTACGACTCTAATCCTGAATTATGATGGAATATACCTCGTATGCGTCAGGGACGACTTATTTAGGGGTGTTAGGATATAAGTGTTTGCTCTACTATATATCTTGTGATCTCCACGCGAATTTGAAAACAACCACCAAGCATCTGAGTAATTAATACGATATATATATATATATATATAAATATATATATATATATATATATATATATATATATATATATATATATATATATATATATATATATATATATATATATATATATATATATATATATATATTTATATATATATATATATATATATATATATATATATATATATATATATATATATATATATATATATATATATATATATGTATATATATATATATATATATATATAATATATATATATATATATATATATATATATATATATATATATATATATATATGTATATATATATATATATATATATATATATATATATATATATATATATATATATATATATATATATATATATATATATATATATATATATATATATATATATATATATATATATATATATATATATATATATATATATATATATATATATACAGTGAGCTCGTAAAGTTTGGAATAAATTCAATTAATCGTTATTGAAGGATTTTCACAGGAAATCCTCGGACACGTCAACTTTATTTTATAAAATGTCACTTTTTTCAGCCATCGATTTTTTTTTTGTTTTGTTCGTTTTTGAGCTAAAAAACGAACAAAACAAAAAAAAAATCGATGGCTGAAAAAAGTGACATTTTATAAAATAAGGTTGACGTGTCCGAGGATTTCCTGTGAAAATCCTTCAATAACGATTAATTGAATTTATTCCAAACTTTACGAGCTCACTGTATATATATATACACACATATATATATATATATATATATATATATATATATATATATATATATATATATATATATATATATATATATATATATATATATATATATATATGTATATATATATGTGTGTGTATATATATATATAATATATATATATATATATATATATATATATATATATATATATTATATATATATATATATATATATATATATATATATATATATATATATATATATATATATATATATATATATATATATATATATATATATATATATATATATATATATATATATATATATATATATATATATATATATATATATATATATATATATATATATATATATATATATATATATATATGTATATATACATATATACACATATCTCATAGTCCTCGATTCGTCGCGTATGCTTTAAAGTTAGAAGGGAAAATCTTGATATTGATACATTTGGAATTTTCTTACCTCATGTACTCTCATGTTTTCGATGCTAATCCTGTAATGGCTAGAACCTCACATAACCACTAAGATTCACAAACTAACTTTGTCGAATAATACAGAATTTCGTTGGTTGAGAGATTAATACAAATAACTTCAAACCAGGTTATATGTATATATTTAACGATTTAACGTAATAAATTAAGACAACAGTGTTATATTGAATTACACACCTGCTATACCAATAAAAGCGTATACTTGTTATTCAGAACACTGCATTTTACTACGTTGCCAAGGTAACAATTTCCTGCCATATCTTATTACATATCGTTTCACATGTATTTCTGCATAATCTACATATACTTGTTTTCAATTCAAAGAATTGTTAATATTGGTACACTTATCTGATACTGCTGAGCTGGCTTAGCAGAGTACGTCAATACTCGTAAAACCACTTTTCAAATCAGTTGTCACCTAGTTATAATACCCGCAACATGCAATAAAGTTTATACGAATCACTTTGTATTTTTATTAAGATAGCTCTATCTATCCTCAAAATAAAACAAATGGTTTTTAAAAAGACAAATGTCAAATCAGTGATCTAACATCGGACACGTCGATTTTTATTTTTAATTCCGCTTATTTTGGTGTAATATGCAATAAGATGGCGCCATAGGTGTTCCGAATATGACGTCATTGATATATTTATTAAATGGCAACCATATATTTTTCCAGCAGATTCTTATAGACGAACTCTTTATGAGTTCAGCAATATAGCATACTTTATATTTATTTTGAGAAACAGAAGTTTAAACGAATTAATAAAAATGTAATCATAACAAATCTACGACTACACAAAAATACCATACTGCTGCATTAAAAATATTATAAATAATATAAATAACATTTGGAAGACGCAATATTGTTCCTAAACACAATTAATTTAATATGACCAATATAATAATAAAAATACAGAAAATAATTAACAACTTAACTCAAGAAAACTAAAAGTAAAACGTAGTAAGAAACAAAGAACATAAAAAAGAATAGACGTATATATTGTAGGTATTCGAAATTGCGACCGTTCTCTCTTAAGCACAACTCTACACCATTGAATTTTCACGCTACTTTTGTAACGCACTGTATATATATATATATATATATATATATATATATATATATATATATATATATATATATATATATATATATATATATATATATATATATATATATATATATATATATATATATATATATATATATATATATATATATATATATATATATATATATATATATATATATATATATGTATATATATATATATATATATATATATATATATATATATATATATATACATATATATATATATATATATATATATATATATATATATATATATATATATATATATATATATATATATATATATATATATTAGCTTTGAAATTCTTTGCTATTCATATTTGTTTTGTGAAAAGTAATCTTGGGTTTGTAGTATTAATAAGCAAATAGACGAATAAGAAGGAAGATACACTTACCAGTGCTATATCTGGACTTACATACCGAAATGAGGATATTCGTCTATTTGCTTATTTCTCTATGAAATGAAAATATTTCTGAATGAAAAGCTATGTAATGAATATATATATATATATATATATATATATATATATATATATATATATATATATATATATATATATATATATATATATATATATATATATATATATATATATATATATATATATATATGACAATATGAACACATCGAAATGAGGATATTCGTCTATTTGCTTATTTCTCTATGAAATGAAAATATTTCTGAATGAAAAGCTATGTAATGAATATATATATATATATATATATATATATATATATATATATATATATATATATATATATATATATATATATATATATATGACAATATGAACACATGAAACACAGAAATGCATAAACAAAAACATCACTTTTAACAAATGGTTTCAAAAAGACAGTATTTTTAAATGTAAACTGGTCTGGGTACGTACCTCTTTTCAATATAATTTTAACAAATAGATACTAAAAAATGTGGCATATCTTAATATTGTATACTTTTGTATACTAAATGTAATAATTTTTTACAGTATCGTTGTCCTAAAAAACATAAATTGAAAGAGCCTCAAGCGTGACGCGAAACGTCTTTAAACCAAACAAGATATGATTTTATAACATTTATTATTTTTGATCTAATATTTTTTCTGAAATATTCTCCAAATATAATAGCAAACATTATCCTGTCAGGATATTAAAAAACATTAAACAAATATTAAACATTAACCTAAAATTTAATACACTATAATCCAAGGATATAAGTAACATAATTATTTATTACTCTGCTACTCTCTTCTTAACGGATAGCACTACTTACTAAGTATTAAGTACCGACTACTTGGCATCTTCTGTATAATCATTATATACTTTCCGGCACATCCCCTTGAGAGATATTTCGTCGCTCGGACACGGGGATATTATCACATATATATTTCCAAAATTCCTTGGCCTAGGCTTACTCGGAGCAGATTCGACGACGGAAAGCACAAAAGCTAAATAAAATATAGTCACCACAAGAAACAGCAGCCTCATTTTATACGTATCATAAGCACAAGCAAACTGGATAAAAGTGGAATAATGTAACAAAATTACCAACTGCTCAAACTGAAATATATCAATGAGGTCATGG
This sequence comes from Tetropium fuscum, assembly GCA_964058915.1. NCBI lineage: Eukaryota > Metazoa > Arthropoda > Insecta > Coleoptera > Cerambycidae > Tetropium > Tetropium fuscum. The sequence continues at coordinate 13,293 of CAXKVY010010073.1, forward strand.
TGTTGATCAATAATTTGTTGTTCTGTTCAGTTACCAATAAAAGTCGGAGAGGAAAATAAATAGAGCAGCCAGCTCGATCTAGTTAATATGTGATATACATACCTATATATATGTTCATATACATATATCTAGGATCTATATATATATATATATATATATATATATATATATATATATATATATATATATATATATATATATATATATATATATATATATATATATATATATATATATATATATATATATATATATATATATATATTTTGTGAAAAGTAATCTTGGGTTTGTAGCATTTCATTACATAGAAATAAGCAACTAGTAATTTTATATGTAATATAATATAATATAATTTTCTATGTAATGAAATGCTACAAACCCAAGATTACTTTTCACAAAATAAATATGAATAGCAAAGAATTTCAAAGCTAATATATATATATATATATATATATATATATATATATATATATATATATATATATATATATATATATATATATATATATATATATATATATTATTAACATTATTTAAATTAAATATTTAATATCAAGTAGTGTATCATTGGCCGAAAAAAAATTTAGTAAATTCCGCTGCTGGGCGCTCTAAAGTAAAGGGTTTAGTGGAACCCCTATATTTACTACCTCACTTATAATTTTCATTTTGTACTATTTGTAATAAGGTTTGCAACACATTCATTCATACGACCGAGAATAATGTTAGGCATTTTCGGAAATCTGAGGATTCCCTTCTGCGTCAAGCACATATATTTCTTTATCCAAACAAAAATGACGTCGATAAGGGAAGATTAGAAATGTTTGAAGAAAAGTACATAGAGATGTACAAGAAAAGTAACATAGAGACAAATTATGATGTGATAATAAAAAAAACATGCATCATTGGTTTTAATGCCGCAAACCTCCTACCGACAAACAAAGCGGGAGCATTTACAAGAGGATCATTCATATAAGTAGGTAGTGTACAAAGAAATGAGAAAATGAACACTAAGTGATGAGTATAATGGATGAAGAAACATTTATTAAAATTAAAATACCAAATACTAAAACCATCGTTATTAGATAATTTGCAGTCACTAAGGAAGTGTTTTGCTGGTTTCGGATGATTTGGTGGAACACATCTTCAACCAGTAAAGAACACTTACTGACCTTACTTAATTAATATACCTACTATAATTTTGATTATCCCCTCTAGAATGCATTCTAGAAAAATTAATTCAGTTTACGTAAAACGTAAACCGAACTAAAAAATTGTGAACCGTGAAACGAATTCTATTTATGTAACAAGTTGGGAAAAGTACTATTTTGTGTAACGAGCAGATTTCTGCGCAACGAAGGCCAGCGATTTCCGCAAAAGGAGGCGAGTTACACAAAATAGTGTTTCCCAACGTGTTTCATACAAGATTTTTCTAATTTGCACCAATTTGTATTTTATGAGAAGAAAACTCAATTTTATATGCTTAAAAACAATCCATTATCAATTGCATAGCTTGTCAAGTCTAAATAACCTACTATGAAATGAATTTTACAAAACCAGTTGCGTAATATTTTACTTTTCGTAACTGGTTGTGAAAATTAAGACGTTTCCTAACGTCATAGGGTTTTCAAAAGTGTCACTTGTCACTTGTCACATGTAAAAATTAGAAAAATTATTTTATAGATACCACAAAGTTAATGAATATTATGAAAACTGGAACAAATTAAAAATTTAAGTCATTTACTAGACAACGTAAAAATCCAGAGACAATATTTTGTGTGATGACAATACAAAACAACTCACGTCTCATTTTGATTGATTACATTCAGCAGTCTGCAAGATATACGCCGTCAATTAAATTTTATTACCAGCTTATTCCACTAATTAATATTGATGCATGGAAAAATACACCAACTGATGGCCACGGATTTATACCAATTTATAGGGCAAATAAGTGTAGAATGAACCGTTTCGTAATCTTGCTACTATTTATCAGTTAATTTAATTAAATCATGAACTAATGAATGCGAGATATCGTAATACACATATGGAGCAGATGTGCCGTAGGTATACCAACAGCAGCGAATTCCGCCTTATACAGCGTGTCTTCTTAGAATGACTCACCCATAAATAAATAGCTGGCACGGTCAGTCACAGTCAATAATCATTCCTTACACTTCTTAACAACATTAGTCGCCCGTTTTTCAAAAATAGGTCCAAGAATGGGTTTTTCTAAATTTTTTGTAAAATTTAATTATCAATTACTACATACAGTTTCTTGTATTTATGTACATATATGTGTCATATACAGTAAGAGTAGGTATTATTCATATAGAATGAGCATAATTGGTTATGAGAAGTGTGTTGATATTTCAATTACATATAAAACTTGTTAATATTGTATTGATAAATCCATCGATTAACTTACAACATTACAACTAAAATAAATAAATTAATAAATAATACAAAACTACATTATATACAAATTCGCTGGCTGTGTTCTTCCTCCCGCCATTTTCTGTCCCTGAAATATCAAAATAGAGTTAATATATTACGTGATGATTTCATATTCATAACTAAATTATTATGGATTTAATCAAATGGTGTGATTCGCATGTTATTGAAGAGGATCGTATTAGATTTTAGTAACTGACAGAATTGATTATCAATACATTTAATTATTCGCGGAAAGATTATATTGTTAACAAATATGTCACTCAATCGTAAGGTCTCCAAAATATTACCCCATTATTAATTTACTACGAAGTAAATTTTGAGATACTCATATTATGAAGATAAAGTAACTATCTTCATAAATAACGTAAATATTCTATACATATTGTATAGGGTGTCTCTTAAAAAGGACCCTCTCCTTACATGAGATCATCTTGCTGATTTAAGATTAAAAAAATCAGTAACTGCGATTTTTTATGAATTTGGATATTCCGAAAATTGATATTAAAAGATGCTTAAATATACAGGGGGGAAATAGAATGTTCGCTATATTTTCAGACCAAAAAAGTTTTCTTCGCTATGAATCGAAAAATATGTACCTAATTGTTATATAATCACTCCACCTGTTACTAAAAACTCATCACGAGGGCCTAGTCTAAAATAAAAAACATATCGCTTTATAAAGTTACTTCTCAAACTTTGGAATATTTCACATTTGTGATTCAAATCCTCTATTTTCATTCTGCTAACTCTTTAGTATTATTAAAAATCCCAGTTGCATGTATACCTATACTGCTTTAGCGCACATCAAACAAAAAATCTATAGAAATTAAGTCTGGACTTTTAGTGGGTCACTGTATAACACCGTGCCTTTCTAGCCAAACAGGTTATGAAGAATGTTACTACTTTTATTTTTTTTACAATGGATTATTCGCTGCCCAATAATCTGCATTTTTCTATTGCTGCAGTAAAATTCCTGCAGTAGAAATTCTCATTTTGTCAATCCAAAACACATTACTTAGAAAGCCATCATCTTCCTGTATTCTATTAAGCAAGTCTCTACAAAAGGTTAACCTGTCTCGAAGGTTATTGTCGTCCAAATATTGAACAGTCAAAATACTATATCGTATAAAATTATGGAGCTGTAATATTTTCATCACACGTCTTTAAGATGTATCCAATTCTAGTGGTATAGCATTGGATGATTTAGATGGGTTTTTAGTAAAATATAATAATGTGTTGAGTTAGGTGACTTCTCCTGCTTTTATTCTTCTCCTTCTCCTCACTACTTTTTTGAAGAAGTTAAATCGGCAGAGGATAAGTAAGACAGGGTAAATCAATTTTAAAAGACTTACCCAGTACATAACATTGTTACAGCCACTACGTCTGTCCAGTATTATTTAAAAGAATCGCGATTATCAATAAACAAAGAGTTCGTCAACTCAAGGTTATCTTTTCTGTTATCGATGTTGTGAAAACAATTTGAATATTATGAAATATTTTAAAACATTATTAGATAGTGTTTAAGTTATTTTCCATATTTCCTACTGTATTTTATGGATGTTGAACTCTTCAAATATATTATAAGTAAGTAGTCCATTGTTATATTAATGAGGATTATTGTTTTCAGAGCAACGTATAGATAAGTATTCCTCTAAAACACATAAAACAATCAATTCCGTGAAAAAAATTTTCAATGTGAAAAAAACTGAATAATCCTGCCGTATGAGAGTAATTAATATATTATGAAATACATTATAAGTACACTGTATCCGAGGCCACTGAAGTAAAGTAAGCCCAATTTTTTTCAACAGTAGGTACGTTCCTGTTTATTCAACTGTGACGATTTGTAGAGATACAATTTCCATCTTTGCTCGTTTCTAAATTACCAACATTAAAAGACGAAATCAGGTTATATAGCGCCATAATGTTCTATTGTTATGCATATGGCATTAATAGCTATTTTCCCTGCAAGAATATATTTAATATACAGCCTGTTCAAAATGAAGTCAACTTTCTTATTATAAGACGTACAAATTCAGTTTTAGTGAAATGGTGTGGTTTGATATGCTGATATTATATGGTACCAAAAAGACAACTCGAAGCAGAGAGTTGCGTGAGATCCACTGAAAATTCAAAGGAAAAAAAAATAAACATATTATTGGATTGACCTGTATCTACCAGCTGTTTGATAGAGTCAAATTATAAACAAAATTTGTAACTGAAGACATACCATTAAATTTAATGGAGATATTTATATTTCAATGCAATTGTTCATTTTCTATCGCAAGCGGCCGTGTACCGCGTATTCAATAGTTGAACGACAACAACGCCTTTTCACAGTAGTTCATGACAAAATCAATACCTATCATTTATCTATCAATCTATCAGTTCAGTAGAAAATTACGACAAAATGATTTTTACACATTTAGAAAAATGCGATATGCTTGAGAGGAAAAGAAAAAATTCTTAACGCGCTCTTGAACGAATCCGTCATTGGATTATTAATATATTTGATGACAAACCAAATATTTTGTGTAAAATTTTATGAGTAATGAATTTATACTTATAGAATATACTAGTATAGAATAGTGAATTTATATTTAGTAATAGAGGCATAGTCAGTACAAAAATATGAACATTATTGGAATCGCGCAAATCTCTGCGTCACGGTCCATTCGTCCAGCGTGCACCAATGTATGGTTTCGTCTCATCGGTTCGAAAATAATTGGACCTATCTTTTACGAAGGTACACTGACAGCCGAACCTATGTGGAATTATTAAGGAAACATATACTATATCTACTTTTTTTTTGGATAGCGTTCATTTAGCTGATCGACAAAAAAATATTTTTACAATACGGTGCGCAGCCCCATAATACATACATTGCTGTTAATCTACTTAGCCAGCTCCTTGAAATTCTTTGGATACCTATACGTGGACAATTTTATTGCCCCACGTTCACCAGACATTACTGCTCTCTATTTTTATTTTTGGAGTTTTTAAAAATTTAAATTTATGAAAATAAGTACAATAATATTGAGAAATTAGGTACAAGAAGCGATAATTAATATTATCAATAACATTGATGGGCGAACCATCTAGGCTACACGAAAAGTTTTAACACTTAAATAATAATAAATAATATACTAAATAATAATAAATAAATAAATAAATAATATCTCTACCCCTCATTCCAACGGTAATGGTTATCCCAAAAATCAGAGACTTGTGCGGCAGAGGGGGCGGCATATTATTATTCCGTGGGCCGCATTAGCGACCCGGGTTGACGTAGGTTGGTAAATTCTAACCGTCAGTCAGTGCATATATAAGGGATACCTGGAAAACCTCATTAGTTAGATCTTGGGGATAAATTATTGAAAATTTATTATTATCAGTGCGGGGAATCAAACCACACACTGCTGCTTGGTGATCGAGTCGAGAGCTAACGCGCTAACCGCTGGATTAAATTTGTTCCCGTAACTTTGTTACACCGTCCCCGTAAATTTGTTTAGAATGATTAAATATTTTTACTTTTGTAGTGGCATATTAGTAGCATACAATACTTAAACGAAATATGAGATTTGGTTATTTTTAAATTAAATATAATAAATAGCTATAGTAATGTCATTCGTGACAATTACATTTATTAACCTTGTTTTTCATATGGCGCCTATTAATGAGGCTTACTAATGTAAGACCGTTTAATGCGGTACACGACCCCCTGCGATAAGTATTGGAAAATTGCTGTGAAATGTAAATATCTACGATATTACTTTTAATGATGTTAATTTGGCTCTATCTGATGGTTACGCTAAGTACAAGGCAAATCATTAATAAAAAACAATTTGTTGTCGGTATCATTCTACTGTGTGCTTTTATTTTTTTTTGTATCACCATCATAATCAGCCTAAGAAATCACACTAATTTGCTAATTAGTTTAACTTATCAATTATGAGATTTTTGTATTACCTAATTTTTTTGTTATTGTTGATGTCTAAATGTCTTAAGTCCACAATTTTGTGGTCAAGTTTCTTGTGGTTCTATGGCTATTTCTAATTATGGAAATTTCAAAATAATGGATATGTTACGGAAAAATAAAAAATATAACTGAACTGTGTCTGACTGTAGCTGACGATTAATCCTTTATTTCTTTCTTTGATATTTGCTCTCCAAGGTACATGTCCAAGTGTAAGTGATGAATTACGGTTGTTGAAAGTTGACGGTATTGAAGATGCTGGTACTGTCTTGATTGTGACATTGCATTGCACCAAAACAAAGAAGAAAATGACCTTAACAGTTATTTAGCCAATGGAAAATGTCAAGGAACTTGCGTTATACTGAAAATACTTGAGCTTAAGTGCAAATCATATTGACCAACGTAGACTATTATTTTTTACGGTAAAGGTAAATATACTGTAGAGCCATTGGGAATAATTAATATTTTCTATTGTTGACCAAGAACAAATGCAGAATAAACTTGCCAGTAATTCCAGCTAGAACACCGGACTTTTTTGCTTCAGAAGGACTTCGGTAACTTTACCGCCGATAGCGGAGCAGACATTCAAGGCTTGAATGTCGCCTTGAAACGTCACGCAGTATGAGAGTCTAGTAAAGTTGCCGAGGGATACATTGTAGATAGTATTGCAAATAAAGTAAAAAATACTTCTTTAACTGGCTGAGAACTTTCGGGACCATAGCTATGAAATATATAAAACCAGATTCATATTTTTGTTTAACAAAATGAGAAGCGTCCTTTTTTA
>CAXKVY010010074.1:0-32854 GCA_964058915.1 Tetropium fuscum
CAAATCTCAGTCGGTGTTGTCGATGCCGAGGAAGCAATTTTGGACATACTGCTGGCCTTCGTGAATGCAATCCTGCTTCTAACAATCTTCTACGTATCGTTCTTTCACTTACACTTACTCGACGTACCATTTGCAAGTCATTTTTTAGATACACAGCAGTAGCTCTTCGATCTCTTAAAGAATTCATAATGACAAAGTGATCATCAGCTTGAGTGGTCATTCTCCTTCTGCCAGAGCCTTGCCGCCTAATAAAGTTTCCCGTCTGTAGATACCTATTCCAAACAGCACAAACTGTAGACCGCGCAATTCCCAGAGTACGGGAGACATAACTCTTATTGCGGCCATCCTCTATTAAGGCAACAATTCTACCTACGTCTGCTGTAGTTACCATGATGACAACACACTAAATTAACTGTACTGTCAAATATTCTGTCACAATAACCGCGTATTTAGCCAACGTCGATGTTTTTTAATTAAAAATGATAAAATTAACAGCGTTTCATTTAAAATTTTGCTGCTCGCAGAAGAAATGAGATAATGGCATGAATCAAAAAACAAAATGTTTACAATACGTCTAAGATGGCAGCAAACAGTTTGCAAACAAAATTATTCGCCTCAATTTTTCCACAGGGTGTTTTGAGTTTACGACAAAAAACAACACTTTGATTTACCCCTGTATAATATTGCCTGGACGAAAAATATGACTTATTACAATAATTAAAAAGACACACAATGAACTGATCTACAGACTGGTAAAAAATTTATGAAAATCAGATGAAAAATAAAAAAGTTATAAAACATCAAAATTGGGCAAAATTTTAGGGTGACGGAATTTTGTGCCGGGGAGTGTATATATATATATATATATATATATATATATATATATATATATATATATATATATATATATATATATATATATATATATATATATATATATATCGTCGTTGCGCCTTCAAAATGCGACATGTGCATTTTGGTAAATTCCACAGGAGACAGCAAAAACTGTTTAATTTTGTTTTTTTCTAGAAATGCTAACAATTTACTCACTGTGATCTTCAATATTAATTAGTTGGTCAGTGCAATGCATAATTTTAATAAAAACAAACAATAGTATTCAATATAAAATATTTTGTAATATGTAGTGCACATAGCTACTTTTAGATGCGCCTTTTTGACACAGCGATTTTTCAGTTAGAGATGAATAGTTTTATCTTTCTAAACTATTTTATTTGTGATTAATTTAGGATAAATATTTAAATTAAAAAAATGCTAGTGCATAATTATTAAAAAACAAAATAATTTAATAATGGGTAACTAAAAAAACATTTTTTTTTTGAAACATTAAATTTTATTTTTACAAACATTTGGTAAGTACACTATTTTTTTTGTGAATAACTGGTAACAGTAATAGTTAACACGTATTGTGTAACAATTAGGTAAAAATCTCTATTCTGGTTTTAAAGTTTCATAATAGAATTGGTAATCTTTGTGCATGTACATTTTTAATGCCTGTAAGCTTTCAAATTTTTTCTTCTCAATTTTTCTTGGCCCGCTGTAGAGGGAAGTAGGTTGTGTTGTATTGCATTTTAATCTTCTTTGGGGCAGCGCTTGCCATTCATCAGAATGACGCAATTTATAGAACACTTCTCCATTTGTATAACGCATTCCTCTGATGTCGGCTACAGTCAGGTCACCGGCTTTTTTGCCTGGTCGAATTGAATTAAAATTATAAGGCAGACCTTCATAATTTAAAAAAAATGTATAATCAAGGTGATTTATAATGTACGGTTGTTTTTTTCTTGCCAGTCTCATTCGGTCCACATAGTGAGAAGGCGTGAATATAGGCGGTTGGAAAAAACGCTCTAATGTGGAATGAACACTATCAACTTCCATCATTGTGTGGCCTTTTTCTAAAATTATTTGCTCTATTTGAACGGAATAATTTTTAGTAAAATCAGATAAGGCACTCGCCAAAATTCTGTTTTTATTCTGGTATGCACAACCATCGGATATTATTATAATTTTACTAAATTGTGAATGTTTTTCTATGAAATCAAGTATACAACTTGTAAATTCGTTTGAAGTCACAGTTCCATTTTCCTCGCTCCATACATAAAGGTGCACATCTTTATTATTTGAAACATAAATAGTGAAATTGTGAACTTGCAATTTTTGAGAATAATATTGCTTAGACACTAGCAGTTTGGGACTAAGTAACATGCTTTGTACGTCCATCGTAACAACCAATATTTCATCTGACATATTAGAAATAGCGTACTGCTTAGCTTGACGAGCTTCTTCCTTTTTTATTATGTGCTTTTTGTAGTCATCCTCTGACAAGTTCCCCTCATTAAAAGAAACGCATGTATCGCATTGATCTTTCCTGGGTTTGAAAATGGAAATTTTTTCCTTCTTTAATATTTCGCAAAATTTCTTTCTCTCCACAGCTCTTTTATCACTTTGTAGACACCATTATTTGTATACAATATGCATCTGATTTACAGAATTAAATGTAGACTCAACATAAATACGAGAGCTTGAAGATCTACAATAATGGCTTTCTACTTTTGGCAATAAATTTAACCATTCATGGACAGAATCAGATTTAAGTTTTTTCTTACTGTTCGTTCGTTGATCATCACTATCATCAGTCTCACATTTTCGTTTGCTTTGTTTTGATTCATCTTTAGGGTTTACACTTTTATGAGTGCTCGGATTATTATCTTTTATCCATCTGCAGAAGGAGTCTTTTCTAATATCCAGTGTATCCAAAAAGAAGCTTCGACATACCCTTATCTTAACACCATCAGAATTTGGTAAATAACAATCATACGCATACTGTTTTTACAACCGATTTAGGTCTGTATCTTTTCGTCTTCTTTTAGGTAGTCTAAACTCAACTAGACCTTTCAAGTAGGACTTCTTAGCATCCCAACTACTAATTGCCCAAAAATGTTGAAAAATAGTTTCTCTTGAATTTTGGTCTATTTTTTCACACAGGAAGGATCGTTTCGATTTTGCAACGGAGTTGGTATGACGACACGTTTTTGCTTTCATTATGCGGGAGCGTCTTTCACCATTCTGTCCACAGTACCTTTTACCAAGAACTCTCAGAGTTTTATTCTTTTCTCTTAAATTTCCTATATTTAATTTCGTATTTCTAGAATTTCCTTCTTCTATCCTGTTTTCGTCATCCTCATGGATGCTGTTATTCAATATGCCATCTTCACCTTCGTATTCATCCGAGTTTTCATCACTTTGTTCATCTGCAGCTTCATCATAATTTGGGTCAGAATCTTGCTCTTGCTCCAATGGTACTTCATTTTCACTACTAACTTCTACAGTATTTTCTGAACAGTACACATTTTCGATATTTTGATATCCCTGATTTTCTAGAGTATAATCAACGTTCAAACCAATTAATTCTTTCATAATACCTTCATCTTTCTCATTCGGTTCTGTGTTATGTGTTTCGAGAAAAGGCATGTTCTCAGTAGGTATCAATACAATATTCGGATTTTGAATTTCTGAGACGTTAAATGATTCGATAATAATATCATTAACTGTATTATCTAATAAAATGTTTTCTTTATTCTGAATGTCTTCAATATTTATTTGTTGGATAACATTATTGGTTGCGTTTATATCATCAAATGGAAGCAAGAGAATGCTAGTACACTCATTATCAACATTTTCTACAGGGTTACTTTTTATAGTATTAATATCTTGATCATTTTGTGTAATATTTTGTGCTAAACGCAAGATTCTTTTAGCTCTTGTATTTGTTTCTGTCATTGCTGAACCTGTAGAAAGAAAACCTTATTTAACAAACAGGCTTTCGCTATGAAGAAATGAGTACACTACTGGGTCTATTCTCATTAAAAAATAATGTTTTCATTTTAACAGGATGTTTAACCTGGCGACCCATCAGAGAGCTTAATTTTGATGAATAGAATTTAACAATTTTGAATGAGAATAGATTCTGTTTACGAAAACACATTTTAGATAAAAAAAATGAACGTATAGACATGGTAAATCCTCAACTATTAAAGCTTTACCTTCATTGCTTAAGGCAAAGCACAGATCTATAAAATATTAAAGTAATGTTATGAAATTATTTAACAAATATGTATTTCTAACATTTGAAGAAATATAGCATATTTTATTTGGAGTAAAAGCCACTTGATGTGACTTGTCTGTAAATGGCAAACACAGATTCCTTGTGCATAATATAACTTTTACTCCTAATAAAACAATATACCTACTATGTTATACATATGTTATTTAATTTGTAATTAAAAACAACTAAGTTATAATAATATAAATTTATTATATAATATAGATGTTCAGATTATATAAGAAGTAATACGCTTAATAAATACATAATATCATAATATTTCTTTTGGTACCCGTTTACATCAAAAGATACGATAGTCATTAGTAATCACAATAACCACTTATAATAAAAATATATATTACTTACCCAATGTCTGATGTTTGCAGAAATCAATAGGTACCTAACACTATTTAAAATCAATGTTACTTTGTTTAACATACACTTTCACGTATTTATTTTCAACAATAATGTACCTATGCTGTCAAAATCTCAATACATAATAATCAACTGCATCTGTAAAAAGCGCTATGTGAATATAAACACACTAAAAATGCGCCTCAAAATGCGCTATGTGAATTTGTACACTGTACAGCGCATTTAGAAGGCGCATAATTTTGATTCTGCGCATGTCGCTATTTATTTCAACTAGTCTGTACCTGAAATTTGCCGGGAAATCACATATCTGCTTTCTGCGGAACGTGCGGATTGAAGCCCTTGGCAGAAATATGCACTTAGCGCATTTTTCAGAAAATATGCACATGTCGCATTTTGAAGGCGCAACGACGATATATATATATATATATATATATATATATATATATATATATATATATATATATATATATATATATATATATATATATATAATATATATAATATATTATATTGAAATATACAATAATGAAATATATTATAATGAAATAATAATAGCGAAATATACAATATTTCGCCTTTCGGTGTCGCGACGGCGAGGCATGCGCGTGTGGTGCCCGGTACTGGAGACTGCTACATTAGTTTATTTTATTATTACTTAAAAGTAATAAAGGTTAAGACTCGAAGCAAGTAGAAACACTCGGGAGATTCACGTTAATAATTAATTATTTACTATATTGTTTATTATTATTATGTTTATATTGGATATTTATGTTTGTTATTATTAATTTTATTGAATGTATAGTTCCCTATCTGAATCGGATTTTATTCCCAATTACATGGAATTTAATTTTTTGCGCCGAACCCTAATTCTTTATTCTAAAATAAAAGTAGCCTAAGTTACTCCTTATTAAGTACATAAGCTATCTGCCAGTGAAAGTCCCGTCAAAATCAGTACAGCCGTTTCGGAGATCGTCGATTTGTCTGTCAAATCATGGCTTGTTTGAAGTTTGAACATTTCGTTGTTGTTATTATGAGCGTGCGTAACAGAAAACGCGACATCGTATTCGTTGATCAGGACAGACAGACTTATATTTCCAAAGGCGCTGGCAGTGTTGCACTTAAGTTGGCACTGTTACACTTAATAAAGTGCATGCCTTGTCGGGCCATTGATCTGTGCTTTTATCGGACCTTTGGCTGCTCCTTTGGTCTGTGGTTTCAGACGTTGCGCGACGAGCTGCGCACGCGTTGGAAAAAAATCATTATTTGGGCAGTTGCCAGTTGATCTGTCAATTGCGTTTCTATAGTCTTCAACTTTTAGTAGTTCTCTGTTCCGTTGTGTACCTGCCGTTTGTGGGTTACGCTTCACGTTTCACATTTGATTTGAGTAAAAGAAATGTGGGGTGTTGTCTATATAGAGTAGGAAATTAGTTCTTGTGCTTCACTGTAGGTATACCAAAATCGTAGATTTTTTGTTGAAGAGGGAAGAGACCGTTGTTAATAGTGACCGACAATTTTACAAGATGGGGTCGTTATTTCGAAGTGCTGAAATGACATTATGTCAATTATTTTTACAAAGTGAGGCAGCATATGCCTGTGTTTCAGAACTTGGGGAACTTGGTCTGGTACAGTTTAGAGATGTAAGTAGTAACTAAAAAATTAGTAGGCTAATAATATGGACATGGAAGATGACATGCCTACCATGATACGTACAAGTTCTTTGTATCATGATGAGGTGGTACTATTATTACTGTCTGCTTGTAGCTCAACCCAGATGTAAATGCTTTTCAAAGAAAGTTTGTAAATGAAGTCAGACGTTGTGATGAAATGGAAAGGAAACTCCGCTACCTTGAAAAGGAAATTAAAAAAGATGGAATACCAATGCTAGATACTGGAGAGAACCCAGAAGCTCCTCAACCTAGAGAAATGATAGATTTGGAGGTAAGAATGTCTTGTAATGTTTCCGCTTCGCTTTATATATTAATAATCCTTTATTCTTAGGCAACATTCGAAAAGCTAGAGAATGAGCTTCGTGAAGTTAATCAAAATGCAGAAGCACTTAAGAGAAACTTCTTGGAATTAACAGAACTTAAACAAATTTTACGTAAAACTCAAGTCTTCTTTGATGAAGTAAGTTATATTTTAAATATCAGTATCTTGTTCTTATTATCAGAAATTAGCTCACCTAGCATGATAAATAATATCAATTAATGCAAGTATTTCTTACAGCAGTTCTAAGTAGTCACAATATTTTGTACTTCTATTTGGTTGTGGTATCTACTAATGTGCAGTTTAATCCCCCTCATGCAATCAAAATATAGGTCATATTTCACCTCAAGGAGAAACGTTAATAGTAACTGAACTCAAGTAGTAGGTAACTGGGTGAATAGCATGAATTATTTTGACATAAAAGAATTTAACTTTATAGTTTTATATTTATTTTAATAGTAGTAACTGAACTCAAGTACCTAGTAGGTAACTGGGTGAATATCATGAACTATTTTGACATAAAAGACTTTAACTTTATAGTTTTATATTTATTTTAACTTTGGCAATAAGTTGGAAGCAAATATAAGTTTATATCACATTAAGTATATAAGATAACTAATAAAAGTTAAGAATAAAATAACAATAGTTGATTTTCATTGCACATATATTATGTTAATTGTTAATCTACTGAACCTCGGATTTATATTTTAATTTGCCTTATAATATATGATGCTATTATGTCATTTTAGGTTACACTTAGCATTAGTTAAATGGTGTCATTAACTAAATGTCAAATTAAGTGTCAAGGGGTTAACCTGCACAATCTGAAAAAAAAATCAATCAAAACTGTTACATGATAAAACAACCATATATAACATAAATGTTTTGACTTTCTTGGATTACTTACTTACTTTAAAATTATTTTATTCATGACCAAATGCTGTCAATTTCATAAAATGGTTATTAAAATATTGCTCTATAGTTTCACTGAAAAGGTGCTGTATTTAATTATAATTTGTACAATATTAGCAGTATTCTTTATAATAGGTATAATAATTATTTGCTTGGTAATAAGTAATTGAGGAATAATTATTGGATTAAAATGATGCTTGTGAATTTCCAAATAATCATTCTTCAATATTAACAGTACCTACCTTAAAAAATACATAAGTGTATATATATATATATATATATATATATATATATATATATATATATATATATATATATATATATATATATATATATATATATATATATATATATATATATATATATATATATATATATATATATATATTGTGTGTGTGTGGGTATCTATGTGTGTGTTATAATGCTTATATGCTGTCCAAAATCAAAGCAAATGAACAAAAAAGGAACATAGTTAAACGTTAAACCTAGAACAAAATACTTAGCTTAGCTTAATTATGCTGTGTATAAAGAGGTAGGTAAATATAGTAAAATATATTTGTATAATCATAAAAATGTAAATACAGGCTCCAAAATATCAGTTCTATAACATATAAAATAATCTAGATTTCCTAGATAATCGTCCTTAATTAAAGTCTGATACCTATTTTATTTATTCAGAAAACGAACACGCATCCACATTCAACGGTATTACGGTTGCAAATTGCAGTACCCGAGTAACTTTTATACCAACCCTTATATTACGAAATTTGCACAACTGAAACACAACTGGCGGCCGGACTTGAAAAAATGTGAATTTTAAATTTTCAAATGGCGCCTTGCAATGTATGTGCCTTTTGTTAATATTAACTCAATCGATAATGTTTTGGTGATTCGAAAACAATATCGTTTCCGAAAACGATATGGTTTTGAACTAATTTTGCGAATGTGACTACTGTTGGTAGTACCAACCTTATAAAAACTGAATTTGTCATTCACGTAAAAAGGGCACCTATGTACAAAGTGGTTGGCGTATTTTTCCATGGTTAACTTTATAAAAATGTGAGCTGAAAACAATGATAGCCAGAACAACTGCGAATAGCCTGTACTATTTATACGATACGATGGAAATAAGGTACTAAGTCCCCATTTATACACCACAGAAAACCGATCTTTACGTTTCATCAGATAAGTCATTAAAAAAGCAGAAAGCGAGTTTTCAACAGTTTTTAGAAACTGAGTGACGCAATGTTTCAGCCCTTCCTAAACTCAGAAACGAGATACTGACTCAATGAAACTTGGTAATGTATACGGTAGATACCGTAGATAGTGTAGATATGAATGCTGCTTCGAAAAGTAAAAAAAAATTTCGGAAGTGAGATAATTTTCAGAAGTCTTATCATCGTATACATATGATTTTTTATATGATTTGCAAGACAGGCGTTTGTAACTGGTACAAATAATTATCTTTCTTAATCTCGACTACACCAGCTAGAGGTATCCCAATAAAATTTCGAAAAAATGTACGATATGTAGGTTACCTGTAAATATTATGAGCATTATTTTGCCTTTTGGAGGAGTGAAAGTGTACCTTGTGACGACAAGAAAAGCGGGTACTAGTCGGCTGGGCGCTATTCGGTTATATGGAAAATTGCATTTCCACCTTGCACAAAACTTGTGGTTTTCTCTGATATTATAATTTATAATGCTTGGTCTTTTATCAAAAGAAAGTTAAAACAAAGTTAAAGACTTGGCATGCGATCTTCATGGTCCAAACAAATGCCCCTTAACAGTCCCGTGAAAATATATAATTTTCCGCATTTTAATGCTGTATGTCGATAGGAAGAATAAAAGTTTGTGTCGTAAAACCTAAATAATTTTGGGGTTTTGTGCAAGTGTAAAAAAAAGTTGAAATTTTCCATATCACCGGCAAGCGTCCAGCGGTCCAGTACCCTTTTTCTTTGTTGTCATAAGGTAAACTTTCACTGCATGCTGTATCAAAAGGAATGCTGTATGAAATCGGAGAAAATAAAGTCATCATCTCCCGGTCTATTAGTCTACAAACTGCTGTGGCGATAAATACCTACCATATGTAATTTATTTCCAAATTATTTACAAAATTCTCTCATATCTTCCACACGCCGTCAAATGCAACTTCCGTTTCTCGAAAATGGCCGACTTTTTTTTCGATAGATAATTAATAACATTAATTTTTTTGGTATTTTTTTCCCGATCGGTTAGGTACTTTTGTTGTTTGTACAGGACCTTGTGCGTTTACGATTTACCTGTGTAATAGTATTTTTATAACACCCTTTATAATATATTCTATGAATACAGATACCAGTTCCTTTAATGCCTGGGTGCCCGGTAATTACGCAATACGACTTAGTTACCCGGTAGTTTTCCTACAACTCGGTATGTAAGAAAATAGTTAGGGATTATAAAATATAATACTTTTTCTCATTCATACATTAAAAGTGTAAAAGTGACACTTTTCGTACGCAAAAATGCGTGTGAAAAGTGAAAATTTAACGCACAAGTTTAGTGCAAAAAGTAATAACTAATGCGAAAAGTAATTTTATCAATAGAAGAATTCTGACGGCGACGTCATCTGAAAAATAAACTGGTTATAAGTGGCAAAATTTTTACTAATTCAGAAGAATTAAATTGTGAATTATGTATTAGAAAATACATGAATGGGAAAAAATATTGTATGATACATGTGTGGAGAGAATATTGAAGGCACTATATGAATTGCAGAACTCGCTTCGCTCGATCCGTAAACTTTCTTATGCGTGCCTTAAACATGTACCGGGTGAGTTATTTTCAAGTTTGTAAGATTACCGCTAGACGGCGTTACAGGAACGTTAAATTAGAAAAATTAAATATCTTGTTAATTTACTATGATGAGGTATACTGAAAATATGTTCTTGGTAATGTTCGTAAAATTTTGTACAACTTTTGTCTAAAAATATTTTTCATAGCTCTGAAAATGGCGATTACCCCAGTTTGGCTTAACAGAATCAAACGAATTTGGTTTCATTGGAAAGAGATATAGATTATATATTTTTACTTTATCATTGCTAGAATAGAATGTGCAAATTTAATAGTTGTTCATCTAGTTAGTTTTCTTCGTGAAATAATTAGCCCAGTCAATTGTCAATTAATCTACCTTTATTTTAATCTAATTAATTAAATTATACAATCTGGACGTTAGTATAATTTGTTAAATGGGTGTATTCTGAGCATACTTCCAGAATTGAGGGGTTCCCGAGCGGTGGCGCCACTATCGTAAAAAACTGCGTTTAATCTGATCTCGAGAACGGTGCATTTTACACAGAAAACTACGGAGACCCTTTCTCTTTATTAACCTAACCTAACTTTTTATTCGGAACTTTTTCCTGGCATCAATATTTTTAGTTATTTTTCGAGTTATTTCGTTCGAAATATACTAACTTACCTATGTTTTTAAAACGTTTGAAATATTTTCTGATAGTTGTGGTATATATAGTAAGGCGATATTTGTTTCATAAGTATTATTAGTTGTATCGATTAGTCTTGATTGAGAATTGTAGTAATTGTGAATTCTGTTTTTGAAAATTTTGTTGATTAGAGAAAAAGGGTAGCTATTATTTTTATTATTTAATAAAACATTTTTGGCTTTTTCTATGCATTCCTTTCTGAAATGGCAGATGTCTGTATGTAATACCAATTATTACAGTGTTTACGACTATAAGCAGGGTTGGAATTAGTCATAACGTTTATAAAAAAACGTCAAAAAAGGTCGCCTTTTTAAATTAATTCGGACTTTTTTGAATTAATTCACATAAAAAACCAAATTTTATTTACTTACTAAAACAAAATGAAAGATACCAAAAAAAACTGAGTTTTTATTTTCTTCAAAAATCTTAAAGCATAACAGAACAAAACATATTTTTTGCAAAACAAACTGAAACTATTGATTAAATATATATTAAAAACATAAACAACTTATTACTTATTAAGAAACTTCATTAGAAAAGTTGGTTTTCTGGATTTTTCCACTCCTAGGCGATTGCGTATATCCGAATCTGTCATGTTTGAAATAACCGTCTTGCATCAGGACCTCATTAAGTATAAGGGGACAACGTTCCATGGAATCGTAACAATACCGGTAAGAGGTTTGGAAACTCTGCCGCTGCACATTCCAAAGCCATTTGCTTTTCCTCTTCGGTTAAAATTATATGTTCCTTGATATTTGTTGGACTTAAAACGTGTGCAATAAAGTGGTACCTACCACCACCTTGTGTATACCTGGAAATAACTTTTTTCTCAGCTCTGCCGCTGTCTAGGCCCTCATTTATTTCCAGATAACAACAGACCTAGCGTTTGTGCAATTCTCTTTTTGTATTAAATCCAGTGCACACGATATAGGTTTTAGTAGAGCCATCAAATCTTAAGCATTACATTTAATGACTATGTTAAGAGACCTAATTATTTCATTACCTATATTATTGCCATGTTCATCGAAAATTAACGAGTGTATGTCAGTTTTTCAAATATGCCTCAAGTGAGTTGCATGTGCTGTTCCAGCGTACCTCAATTGGCAATGGAAGTGATGATCCACCTTCAGAAGATTATACTGCTTTTGCTAAATGGTTATTTCGAAAATGCTTTATGGTCCGCACTATATTGTTCATAACTTTCAACATTTAAATATTTGGCTAGTAGATTTAATAAATGGGCCGAGCAGCCATATGTAATAACACTTACTACATCCAGTTTTTTCTTGCAGTCTCATTCTTGCCATATTGGCAGCATTATCTGTTACTACACTTCTTACAAAACATTTGAATTTTTTCTGTCTTGAAATTTAAAGTTAAGCTTGTCAAATATTACCAGATGTATCTGTTGTGTTAACCAAAAATACAGTACCATCCTCATTTACAACACATGCACCTATTATGGGTAAATTTCTTATGTTATGTGGAGGTTCCACAAATTTGAATTTTGAAATTTGAATTGAAAGCGGAATTTGTTGCGAAAATAAATCTGACACACTGCTTATCAAATGTCTCCTTGTCATTGGCTGGCGTTTTTATTACAAAGGAGTTTAATGTTTTTTGTTGTGATTTTTCCATTGCAGCATTATCTATTAATTACTTAAGAATTTTTGAATTCGGTACAACATTTCTCCAACACTTACACACATTTAATTTTCAATTAATTAAATACCATATATCTATTTTTAAAAGCTCGCCTTCTCTAGAAGATCCATCTTGTGAAGAATTTGTGATTTTTCTTTTTATTTCAGCCGATATTGTATTTAACGGCATTTCCTCCTTTACTACGGAATCTTCAGAGGGTCTACTGATATCCTGTATAATTGCAGTGGTCTCTTCAAGAACATTCTTACAACTACTTTTGTGTTTTTGCATGTGTCTAACCATATCTTGTAGTGTTTTGCCTCATGATTTGCACACTGCTTTTTTGTTGGTTGGATTTTGTTTATTGGACTCATCAAAATATTTCCAAACAGGTTCCCTTTTCCGTCTACTCATGTTTCACACGTTAATAAAATAACTTTCCGGTATTCGGAATACCCGGAATACTCATTGATTTCGCCTTTTCTGTGATTACCCGAACTCGACCCAAAAAACTCATTTGAATTAATTCACGAATTAAATCGCTGACTTACATGAATTAAGTCATGCCAACCCTGGCTATAAGGGGTTTTTAAGTTGAAATATGTATCTACCAGACCGTTTTTGTATCCCATTTTGTTAATATTTCAGTTTTATTATTTATTAAATAAATGTATTTCCTATAGAATGTAATTTTTATATTAAGTTGGTAATACAGTTATGCAATGGAAAGGAAAATACGAAAGTTAAGTTCTTAGCGATAGTAGCCATATAGTGGTTTTAGCTATATTCACCGGACCCAGTGAAAATGGGGAAGTCAGAAAATCGCGAAAGTGCATTTACAAATGTGATAAAAGGGATAATACACTATTTTCATACATTATAATATTATGTATATATATGTTAGGGTAAAATAAGATATATATTATTATCTTCATTTACACAACTAAGATCCGAAAATAAAACAATAATAATAATAATAAAAATCCTTCTGTTTAAACAATATATTTGATAAAATTTTAGTGGAAAATTCATAAGTTAACTTGTTTAAGCAAGTTACACTGTTACCTTTACGGCTGGGTTAGTTACATCTTTCTATAATCATATTTTCAGTTTAGTCCAAGGTCTAGTCTTTAGTATCAGTTGCTTATGGTTGTTTTACAATTTCTATGAGCACTAAGTAAACAAAATATTTTGGATTTATTGCTTTGTTGGAGGTAAGGGATTTTTTTGTAATTGATGTACCTTCTGTCGATGATTACATGTTACAGAAAATGACGATATGGCAAGAAAACAATATATTGGCAGTTATGCCAAGGTGAGCTATAGGTTGAGGAATACCAAAAGTTTCCGTAAGTGGACGCCTTCATCCCTTCCTACCATCCTATTTCTGTTCGTTTAGTGGTTTAGTTTAGTCCCTCCAACCAACCAACGAAAGTATATATTTTACTACTATAATATATCTACTGTTATATTATTATACTATTATATACATCTTTACTGTAAAATAAATTTTATACTGTATAATAATTTAGATACAAATGGTTCATGGCGTTCATACCTATACTTTCCTTGAAATTGTTTGTGTATGCGCAATTAATCATAAATTTATACCTAGATAAATGCGATGTGTCCGATCAATTTGCTATAGCTATCTAAGGAAATCTAGTAAATTGAACGTCTTCATGTTCACTTTACATGTACACTTTACTTTACGACAGGTTGAGGTGCTGCGCGTGCGGAAAACCGCCCATACCGTACTCGCAAATTTTACAATGTAGTAGACTCGTTAAAATGAAGCCGAACTTTCAAAAAAGTACGGTGTACTGAGAACTATAACGATCTTAATTTGTAATTTGTAAATATCTTAATTATATTTGTCTACGAATTAATATCCAATGAGAAAACTGCTAAGAATTGTACAATATATAAGAGCTTATATTAGCATGGAATAGCATATAATGTCAAAATATAAGGTAATAAGTTCTTTTGAAATTAGGACTGCCAAGCAGATCATTTTTCCAATTCAGACTCTTCTCCAGAAATACAAAGTCAAACAAATCTCAGAGAACATTTCCTTTTTTTGTAAGTGATAATGGTTTGAGAGTTATTATATCTAACGTACTTAAATACAGCATCTTACATTGCATGTCTTTTTTTCAATAACCATAATAATTTTATTTGATATTTTATAGGTTGCAGTTTCTTAATATATCTAACTTTGTTTTATTAATTAAATCTACTAACTTTATGTATGAGTTAGAGTATTCCAGCATCTTTGGATTGAATGTTGGATATTTGTATTTTATTCTTCATAATAAGCAGCCTGGTGTCACATTGCCAACGTTAAATATGAATAAATAATGGTGGAGGTGTAAATGTGTTTATAAGCTTAGATATACGTAATTATACTGTATTTCGTACAGCATAATTCTCATCTAGTTAGGTATAGTTGGCAGGTATGGTTTGAACTGATGTGGCGTGAAATTAAGAAAAAATCGAAAACATGATAATCGTTGCGTATTCCTGATTGAATGAGTACTAGCTAATTCATTCAATCAACGCTTCGCTTTGTATAATTTTTAAAATTTAAACAAGGACAGTACAACTAAGTTCACGGGACAGAGACAACTCTTATACATAGGTACACCAAATTTAGGAAAATACATGGATTCTTTTTTATACTGTAAAATAAGGTTTACAGATAATATTGTTTTGTTTATATAACAAATAAGACGCAATACGAATCACTTTACGACTTTGCAAGGGGTCTGACATTCTACACTATGTAAGTAATTTACATACTCGTATTTATTGTTATGGGAAATACTTATTTTATCTGCAGTGAGTTCTGCAGTATTTAAAACCACTTGAAATTTTTAAATATCTGAACTCATGGTAGTAGCAGAAAATCCGAGAAAGCAAATATTGGTCGTATTCCATTGAAGGTAATAACGTAAAAGAACTATTAATTATGAGAAGAATACTGAACTTTGGTGGTCCGTGTAAGAATCAAAGGTGTAAGTAAGTTTATATATATATATATATATATATATATATATATATATATATATATATATATATATATATATATATATATATATATATATATATATATATATATATATATATATATATATAACAAAGTTCTCAAATAATTTTCAAAATTTCAAACAATATATATATATATATATATATATATATATATATATATATATATATATATATATATATATATATATATATATATATATATATATATATATATATATATATATGTATATATATATATATATATATATATATATATATATATATATATATATATATATATATATATATATATATATAACAAAATTTTCAAATAATTTTCAATAAGTTGCGAGTATTGTAACATTGCAATGCACGTATTAGTTCAGTAAACAGTTTCTATTTTAAAATTTGTAATACATAAACTAAATGAAAACTATTGAAATTCAGTTTGCATAATTTTATTTTATTTACTCAACGAATCTGTACATGTAATAATTAATAAAAGTCGTACCATGTACTCATAGGTGAAATTTATATATGTAGTTGTAAATTATACATCATGTAACAATAATTGGAAATTATTTAAATTTAAACATACGTCAACTATTTGCGTGTTAGTAATGTATCTCTTATGTAAGAGCTTCCTGGAAACACAATTATATTCCAGTGCTCTTTGGGGAACGACATATTTTAAGCTTACAAAATTAATCCTTATAATATGACATAAGATAAGATCTCTATATTACTTATTTTCTTTATGTTACCTTTGGTAGAATAAGTAATGTTAATATTATTGATTAATCACAATTAATTTTAATTTAATTTATAGTACCTACCTAATGATGTATTGATTACTATATAAACATATGTTCAATAAACGTGACATATTTAAGGGTTGGCTTTTTATACGTTATATGTATGTTTGGCCCCGTCGCGGTACACCTATAAAGCCTCATCTGCCCCATAGGAGCCTATTATAGGTTTCAAAGGTATTGACAGCTCACCTCGCAAAGTACTTGCATTTGTCCTTGTTTATCAATACATTTTTGGCGTTATTTCCTTCATTTTTAAATCAAATAGATTTATCCATGTCTTGGCTATTTTGTTATATATGCATGTATGTAGTCTTGTCAAAAAATTTGAATATGATTATTAATAGTAATAGACCGGGAGATAATAACAGTTTATTTTCTCCGATTTCGTGCAGCTTGCCTTTTGAAGAAGTGAAAGTACAACAAAGAAAAGCGGATATATTTTTTTTCTGATATTAAAACGATTGTCATTTCATCAAAAGAAAGTTTTCAAATTTAAAGTTTTATACCGATAGGCACGCGATTTACAGGTTTCCAAAGGGCTCCAACGGTCACGTAAACTTGCAATAAAAAAACCTATTTTCCGCGGTGTCCATGCTGCGGTGTCCGGTGTCTATAAAAAGTATAAAAGTTTGTGTCGTAAAACACATATATTTTTGATGCAATGATTAAAATATTAGAGAGGAACACAAAAGTTTTGTGCAAGTTTAAACAAAAGATGAAAATGCAATTTTCCATATGACCGGAAAGCTTCCAGCGGCCTAGTACTCTCTTTTCTTTGTTGTCATAAGGTACACTTTCACTCCACCAAAAGGCAAGCTGTATGAAATCGAGGAAAATAAACTCATATCGCGGTCTATAATGAAAATATCATCTCACAATATTTTTTTAATAACTAAAAACCTACAAGAAGTTCAATTAAATAATTCATAATTTTCAAAATAATCACACGTATAAAGAAAGATCTATTTAACAACTCATTAAAAAGTTTAATGAGTTGAAATGAAGACATTTTATTGATTAGTTTTCGAGAAATTCCGCATTCGCAAATATCGCTATATGGAATATGATATCGAAATTAGTAGGTACAGTTTTTACATTATCTTTGGATACTTATTTAACTGACGCATACAATCATGTATTTCGGAGCCAGTGGTCCGTATATATAGAATTGATACTCCTTCAGGAGGCCCGTGGAGTTGGCCCCGAACGATGAGGGGCAAGAAGGGGAAGTGGCTAATTCGTTTAACCATCGTATGACCACATTTTGTTTGCGAGTTATCGACAAAATGTTTTTGGGGCTAATTTCACGTAGCCCCAAAAATTTTGCAAAATTGAATTATTCATAGCATAATGGTTAGACCATGTACCATCAATTATTTTCGTTTTCGCCACCCTTAGATGAAAAGTTATTGAGGAATTTTTTTTTTAAATCTTCATGGGTTAGTTTACGTGTATCTAAAATTAAAGGGGTGAGTTTTAAGCAGTTGTTGATATTCCGCATCATTAGACCAATCCCAGAAGCATCTCTCCCACCCTTAGTTTTGTCAGACCATGGTCTGCGAAAATTTGGGATGCAGTTAAATGTAAAAAAAAATACATTTTTCGCTGGGGCCAAGTCAATGTTTATGATAATGACATCTTATATTTTCCACATGATAGAGCATCGTAAGACTAGGAGTCTTCTTAGTTAGACCACCCTTAGTAAAAAGTATTTCGATAAAAGCATTTTTTTTAAATTCACCAGCGAACTTCACATGTCGTTAAAATATAAGATATGTTTTTAGGGTTGAAACTATTGCGGATCGTTTGACCACCCCTTAATTTTGTTAGGCCACCCTCTCGGAAAATTTGGAGCGCAATTAAATGTCAAAAAAAAATACATTTTACTCAATGTATGATAATGACATGTCTAACTTCACATGTCGCCAAAATACAAGGGGATGTGAAAGTTACTTTTTTTCTAAAGGTTTACGAAACTAAGGGGCGGCTTTCCTAGTCTTACGATGCTTTATCCTGTAGAAAATATAAGACGTCATTATCATAATCATTGACTTAGCCCCAGCGAAAAATGTATCTTTTTCATTTAATTGCGCCCCAAATTTTCCCAGGCCGTGGTCTAACAAAACTAAAGGGTAGGAGAGATGTGGGGTTGATCTAACGATGCGGAATGTCATCAACTACTTAAAACTCACCCCTTTAATTTTAGAGCCACGTAAACTCGCCATTGAAGAAATGGTTTTCAGAAAATCGTTTTTCCGCAATCACTTTTATTCTCTGGGTGGTCAAACGAAAATAATTGGTGGTCTAACGATGGTCAAACGATTATGCTATTAATAATTCGATTTTGCAAAAAAATTGGGGCTGCGTGTAGTTAGCCCCAAAAATATTTTGTCGATAACTCGAAAACAAAAGGTGGTCAAACGAAACTAATCGGTGGTCTAACGATGGTCAAACAAATTAGCCACTTCCCCTCTCTGTCCCTCATTTTTCGGGGCCAACTTCACGGACCTTCCTTCGGGGCACCAACCAAACAATGGAAAAGTGGATTTTTCAATATTTTGGGAAATATTCGTATATTATCGCAAGAAAAACTGTCAACATCATAAATACTATTGCTACTAATAATACTAGTTTTAGAATATAGTGTTAATTATATTTGAATTAAACACCCTACAAATTTGGCAGATGCCATCTATTTGGATCAAAATCTATTCGTCAACAGATAGATGGCGTCCGACAAAATTGTAGGATGTTTAATACAAATATAATAACAGTATTTGGTCTAAAACTAGTACAAACCTATTATAAACAATAGTATTTATTATGTTATGACAGTTTTTCTTGCGATAATATACGAATATTTCACAAAATATTCCACATTTCAATGGTTGCCAACATCGGATTCCTAGAAGTCCTTCTCTTAAGAAAATATGTTGTCTCTGTTGTCCAGTACCATTATCAGTAGGTATCTGAAACTCGCCCTCTCATGAAATTTCTTATTTGCATATTAGACTACCATCTTTTGGTACTTTGTCTTACTTTCCACACTGGATAGGGCTGGAACCTTTGATGTAATTATAACACTCGGAGTAGTTTCCACAAACACCAAAACACTTTCACTTCGCTCGACGCGCGTTTCGCCAACCAAGTTGGCATCATCCGGAGACGATTAAAACCATCAGTTTTAATCGTCTTGGTTGGCGAAACGCGCGTCGAGCGAAGTGAAGGAGTTTTGGTGTTTGTGGAAACTACTCCGAGTGTTCTTACTTTCCACATTGAATCTGTTCTTTTGCGCATTACATACGTATGACAATATTTACGCACAGAACAAATCTTTATGTGTTAATTATCGCGTTATTGGTTTTCAGTAATTTTCGGAAATGTTAAACGCCTTTTGAAAAAGGGAAAGATATTGCCGGCCGGTAACCTGGTCTTCCTAGGAGACTGTTTGTGGTTGCAGTTACCAAAAACAGTATTTAGCTACTAGTTATAAACTACATTTGGTTCGAAACTACTGTCAAGGCTTAGTAAAGCTGGCTTGCCCATGCGCCACAGCTTATCTTTGTTACTACAAAATTCTTTGCGATTTACCAGCCAGCTACCGGTTTTATGACGCAGCGAGCCAAGTATTAGATATCAAAGCGGTCCCTTCATATATCCGTTTCATTTGGTCCACTAGATATTCTTAACAGCCGTTATGTTTCAACTTAATACTGAAAAGTGTTCTAATAAATACTGCATTTCATTATGTTGCTGCATATTTTTTTACTTTTATTTATTCATACGGAAAATTATAGTGTTGGCAAACAATACAGATCCATTCATTTTGAAGTTCCAAGAGAACAGACAAATAATACCGTACACGCATTTATCCAGTCAAATTAATAGACTGGGAGATAGTGACAGATTTTCAGACGTGATTTTACCCAGTATGCCTTTTGGAGGGTATTATGATATGCATATTCTGATGATAAATTAGAAAGAATCATCCCGGGGACTTCATATATTAAAGTTAGTTAACATTTTTTGTTTGCAAATTAACCGTTTCGATACGATTTTGCTCGGGCTGCCATGTGTCCCAAAACAAAGTTCAAGTAAAATACTATCGTTAAAAGTCATAGGCATACCGTTTGTGTGAGCCCAAATTATTGTCACGGTTAGGTGTGCTTGCATTTAAAAAAAATATTTTATCCTTGTTTCTAAACAGGCTGCCATTAAAAAGTATACATGGTGTGCTAGGATAATATATGAAGAAAATATATGTCCCCGGGGTGATTCTTTAATTTATCATTTATTATAATTAAAATATGCCCTTCAAAAGGCATACTGGGTATAATCACGTCTGAAAATATGACACTACCTCCTGGTCTATAAAGAAATGGCAAGCATTACCATCCACTTGCTAAATGTTACACAAATACCAAATTTACAAATATTGAAAACTAAGCCATAGAAATGTAATTTATTGCTTTGTCTTTTGTTTGTGTTGAGCATTCTAATGATTAATGATATAACATCACTACATATTAACATGCTTAATAAAATTATTAACACCACAAATTCTGTGTTATTAGACATATCACATTATATTTATCAAATAAAATATTACCCTAAGTAAATCATGCACTGTCTTGTGAAATCAGTCACCACTCATTACATATGCTCGTCATTAAAAATTGCTTCTTCCATTGTTTTTCCTCATACTCATACCAGCCCTCTGTCGAAAACTCGCAAACTTTGGTGCTAGTGGCGGTGGTAGATATTAGGGTTAGGTAATTAGTAGGAGGCAATGTGTCACCAGGCTGAACGAGGCGCCTCTTCTCAGATGGCTGATCCGTCACGCGAGGAAGAACAGGTTACCCTTTTAGGTGAAGAAGGCCTCCGCGCTGGGGGCCAGGCCCTCAAGCTAGGGTAAATTGTAATTTATACTACATATTTAAAATTGATCTCCTTTTGAACCGTTTCTATATCTTGTCAAAGTTTATTTATATATGTAATGACTTCCAACCGTTAATTAACATTAAATTATTTATATGGACAATTTATGTATTCAAAAATATAATTCTACAGTATTAATGTAGGGTCGTATATTACTAAGAAACTATTGATAAAGAATATTAAAAAGTGGAGAAATCTCTAGAAAAAAAGGTTTGTAATTTTTTTTAAATATTGATCGATCATGGGATAATATTATAAAGTCACTAAAATTAAAGATTAAAAAAATTAAAATTGATGTTAGAAATGAATTATATTTAATAATAAAATATTGAAAGGTTTAACAATTCCACTCATTAATGGGAATTATTTTTATGGGGCATTTATGTCTTCCATGATAAGAATTTCACATTAATATGTGAATATGCGTCTTATATTATCGGCAGACAAATAATAAAAAAATATATAAAAATCTGTAAAAATATATATTGAATTTGTTGCTGTAGAACATTAGTATTATGCTGCTATAATACAAATTTAGTCATGGTATTTTATAAAGTATATAAAATTGGAGAAATGATTACAATTGATGACATAAATGATAATTTAATAATAAAACTTACTGAAATTTTACTTAAATAATTCCTAAGTGATATATCCCATAGATATGTCACTATTATTTAACCATTATATACTTTTATTAGCCGATAGTATTTTCTACTGATTGCATTTGAAACATTTATTATCACATTATGTAATATATTTGTTAGTATATTAAAGGCTTCACTTATTAACGATAATGTCATTATCAGGTGTATATTAATGTCAACTAATGATTGTGAAAATTTATTGGTCTTATTTAAGAATTTAACAAGGATTAATGACTTAATCATTTAACTAAACATTAATTTTATTGTGAAAAATTATTTTAAAAATACCTAAGTATAACTGCCACTTGTATTAGGTAAAACTGCTAACTATTTAATTAATTATTTTCTCTAGAACACAATTCCACTTTTCTTTCCTTTCTGATTTCTAAGTTCATACCAACAGTTGCTAAAATATTAAAAATATACATGTTTTTTACTGTGTACGAAATTATACATATTAAAAATATACATGTTTTTTACTGTGTACGAAATTATACAGATATATCAGTTTATATCCAAAATCAAAGTTGAACCATTTCGTAGAACCATTTCGTCTATTTGAAATACATATTTTTTGGATACACTTATCCCTTCTACCAAAATTCTTGTATAGTTTTATATTATTGTAATAAATTGTTTTTTTATTAGTAAAATTAAGGGCATATGTATTATTGTAAATTAATTTAAATTTGCATAGCTGGAAGTATTATTTCCCTTTACGTCACTATAATAATGCAGTATTAATAATAAGACTCATATAACTGTTCACGATGCAGTTAAGACATCTTAAATTGCAGCCTTCTTAATTTTTAGGCTTTAGGAAGGGTTAAAATGGGTTTGCAACATCAAAGAATCATGCCTGGCTGTGCAATTCTTGCCTTTACAGTATTAAAGTTTATGAACTTTCTTCATTTATAGTCAATAAGTAAATATGTAATAAAAGGTATCTTATCCTATTGTTGACACTAAAGGTTAGCCCAATGTACATGTCATTTAACTACTTAAGCTAACTTTAACAAGATATAGAAAACACAAATATCAAAAAATATATGAAAAAAAATCTTGTCGTTCTTACAGCACTATATCTTCATGGCAGACACTGTTAACTACCGGACCACTTTGAGGCAAGCTTGTGTCTGTGTCGTAAATTATATTAACCTGGCCATCAATAGACCCGTAATACTTATATTGCCTTGAGAAAATCTAACAAACTTTCTTTTATAAATTAATTATGTATATTATTAAGAATTGTGATGGTTTGATATATAAATGTTGATTGCATGAAATGGGGTTGTATTAACGTCAATATTTGTATAAGAACACATACATAATTGCTTCAATAATTACCAAAAATGTGCAGAAGAAAGTTCTTTTACAAAATTGATGAATAATTCTAACATTGTGTGCTTAGTGACGGCACGAAGGTTGTTTAAGTATGTGTGTGTGTGTGTGTGTGTGCGCGTGTATGCTTGTATGTGATCTACGTTTCGTAGTATGTAGTTGTCTTTGCCATAATGTGTTCATATTAGGATTATGGTAAGGTATTAAATAGTTCATGCTAGGTATATTGCTATAGGCTTGGTTTTGGCTTGTGTTTATTACTTTTTAGACAATTTTAATTATAACATGACTGTTTTTACTGTTCAGAATCTAGTAAACTTTTAGTAGGACATTCTGATTTCCTTAAAATATAATTTAAAAAGGATTAATTGTAATAATAAGTATAATATCTCTATCGTTCATTCTAACTTCTACCTACAATGAACGGGAGGGGGGGCAGAATTTTATTATGTATGGCGGGACTCATTTGCACCTATGAAAGACTTAGGTTGTTAAATTGTAACCACTATTTAGTGCAGAAAGGAAGAAACCCTTATTAATTAAATCTGGGATATAAATGAATGAAAATTGATTTTGCAACAATGTGGATTTGAGCCAACTGCTGCTAGGTGATCAAGCTGCAGAGCTAGCATGCGAAACCCCTTGACCACCATCCCCGTTAATCTTCTCTTTTATATATGTTTCAACTATTATAAATTTAATGTAATCAAGCGGCAATCATTTATAACTTTTAATAAAACAGGAATGTACTCATAACATAACATGCTTCTATAATAGTTGCATATATGTTTCAAGAAAGATAAAGTAGCCTGATCTGGCATTGAATTCTTATAATGTAATCTAAGTTGTTTATTTTTATACAATGCCAACAAAGAAAACTCGGGAGTTAATTCTTTTCCCTCATATTTATGAAAACAAAAAAGAAATTTGTTTTTAGCCCTCTATATCGTCGAGAAGTAACATAAACTAACCTCATAACTATTGGTTGGACAAAATCAACAAAGAATCGTTCAATGCCATCTATGTGTTGCCCAATCAATAATCTAAAAAACTGTAGTAGCCTACGAATAACATATAGCATACAAATAACAATACTTGTATAGTCTACAATTTGAAACACGGAATGTTCTTGTAAGCGATGAAGGAAATTGGCATTAAAAAGTATATTTTCTGTCTGCGTTCAAAGTTTTCGTAACCTCAAACTAACCAATATTTTTTTTTTCTCGAAACTGATGTTATCTCTCACTCTATATGTATATCATTTATTGTCTCTCTCGTAATGTCCTAATGAGTTAATCTTAGAAAATAGACAGAATAAATAACATATGTCTGGGAATAAGTAAGCTTATTTTAATTGTATTACTCTTTCACTTACGTACCTTTAAGAGTATGCCTATACTTGGGGATACGGGGCAATTATTTCATCCCCTAAAGTAAGGAGTACAGAACGATTACTCAATTCTTGTCAAATGTAAACAACTAAAATTAGTTGTTGGTAAACCATATTAATATGTATTCTCAGAAAAAAATGGAGCTTGGAATATACTCTAAATTATTTATATTGTTTACTTTTACTTTACACACACAATTTTTTACAAATCCTAATAAATCACAATAAATATAATTCTGCAATGACTTATATGTGACAATAATTTATATAGGAGAATTAAGATATTTTAATTTTGTGGCACACATAATATAAACATAATGAAAAAGAGAAAAGCGAAAATTGATCGGCAATTGAGCCCATGGGAAGTGTAACAACGAATGTTGTTTCTGGATTCTCCATATTATCTGGTTATGTATTTATAAGGCATTATATATTTTCATGTTAAAACTATACTACCTTTGAAATTATATTTTTACAATTTACAAAGATTTCGATGCGGGAATCTTATTATGGACATTTAAAAATATAGTAAAAACAGTCATGCTCATTTGTGGTGGTGCGTTGGGTTTGCTAATGTGTTGTGTTGTTGAGCAGCACGAGGGGGGTGTAAACCCCACTGAGTCTATGACCAGGGCCCTCATTAGTGACGACTGTATAGCCCGACAAAGCACCCTTGGCCCTGTGCAATTGGGGTACGTATCATTGGCTCATTAAAAGTTCTATCATTTTCTCTTTATTAATTTACACTCATTTTTAATTTAATATACACAATATAATATGAATAAACATTTGTTCTAAAGGTCATACAATTTTTATTAACCCTTTTTATAACACAAGTTACCATTAATAATAATTAAGACTGTAGACGGCATTTGTGAGCATTATGAATTGCTGCTAGGGGAGAAATAAACCATTTGGTAAGACACTAGTTTTCCATAAATTTTGTACTGTGCCTATTTGTGTCATTAATAGCAATAATTAATACTACAAATGCATGTGAAATATAAGTGTTATACAGTGACGTGTAAGTCCCGCTCACGTCGATTTTGTTTTTTAGATGCTCATCTTTTTTTGTATGTAACATGTCCAGAGATTTTTGTTTTTGTGACAATGACGTTAGTGACATTTTTTTTTAGATAGCAACCTAATTTTTTATGTAGGTAGTTATCTGGTGTTTCTTCTGGTCTTTCAGTAGTATGAAATTTTATGTAGGTAGATATCATAATATTTTCTAGAGAATCGCAATTTAACATCAAAACCTTTTTAATGCTAAATATGTATTAATAAAATTATCTAAAAATAACTAAAAATTGTTTCAAATTATATACTGAAAGTGTCTGCCATTTACTTGTTGGCAATATCCAGGGCGCCATTCGAGGTCTCGTGAAACCTATTGGTAGAATCGATCTAAGTTCAGTTCTAATTATATCATTAATATCCAATTATTAGGTCTATTCTGATAGATCTTGCATTTTAGATAACACCACAAGAAAAATCTAGAAAGGTTTGAATGGGATATCAAGCTGGCTACACTATTCCCCATCTACCAATCCCTCTGTTAGGAAAAATGTTACCCAAGTAACGCGTTGGACGTGTACTGAATGTCGCTTCATCCAATAAGACAATTCGAGTCAGGATTTGTGGATTATATTTGCATTGTTCCATCATGATCTCAGATAATGGGCCTTTTCACTAGATTCTTAAATCACAAAACAAATATGTTTATTTGAAAGCTAACCGATAGATATTCACCTCGTGCAACTTTGTTTCGATTATAAATCTGTGTTTAATAAAAAAATAAAATAAATATTATTTATTATAGAAATTTGAACACTCATTTGACCTTAAGACTGATTTAAGTTGGCGGCATTATTTGTCAGAAGCCATGCCAACAGCTGTAGTTTACGCTTAGTTTTGTGGTTATGTTTTGTTCGTTCTCTAGGAATTATGTTTTGTTTTGTTTCTGTACATTATGGTAAGAAAATGGAGCCAGGATTTTCTAAAGGAAGTGCAGAAAATCTGCCGAAAGTTGATTTTTGCATGGTGGACGAGTTTTACATATTTAAATTTAGCTTATCCATCAGTAGAAGTCAAGTGTCAACAAAGTCAATTTCAACGTCCACTGTCAAACAGCAGGGAATATAGTACTAATACACCGTTCTGTCATGTTCAAGGTCGTAGGCTCTGTGACGTCACGTATAAGAGCCCGCTTTATTTCCGCACTTTTGAAAATAAAATTTCAGTAGGAATCGTGCTCAAAAAAGAAAATAACAAAATACGGCGGGATTTTTTTATAAAACCTATCACACTACTAACAAACAATATAAAATAAATTCAGTGAAAAGGTCCATTCAATTCTTTCACTTTTCTGGAATCTGTTTACTCGTCCAGTAAAGTATAAGTTTTTGTACTCGTTACATAAATAACTATTACCAATTAATAGAAACTAATTAGAATTTGATCAAGTTTATGACGTTAAATTGCGATTTTCCATAAAATTTTATTATGTAGGTAACTTACCTAAAATTTTATACCACTGAAATGAGCAGAAGAACCTGTAACAGATACGTGAATAGAAACATTAGGTTCAAAAAATGTCGGTGAAGTCATTATCTCAAAAACAAAACGATACATTATCTTATTGTATGATTATGGTGCTGATTGTCTTGTACATTTATTTAATACAACTATTTATTATAATTAAGTTGTATCACCTAAATTATTCCATAATGGAACACTTTTTGAATATTTATGCTAACGGGTCCAGTTGCCATCTTCAGAAAAAGGTTTCAATCAAGAGTCCTCAGTATGCAGGCCACTATGATTAATTTTTCCTATCCTATGATTTTACTCTTTTTTTCGTTGGTTCTTCAACCAAATCTGAAAAAATCACATTTTTTCTTGTTATATTTTTTTCTTCTGGTTAGAATTACTGGCAGTAGAAAGCAGTGAGGCAGTTTGACAAAATAATAATTTCTTTTCCCATCATCGTGCAAGTACAATGGTTATTGCCGTTATTTGGTGTTTTGCTTTTCATGCCCCTAAGTGAAACAAGTATTTTTTAAGTGTCATCAAAAGTTGACTTTTACATGATACCGTTGATTGAAGGAATCATTCAACAATGATACCGATGATGTCTTCTTAATGATTGTAAACCACGTACTTCCTGAAAGTTTGAACCCACATTACATCATTTATTATATTCTCATGAAACCTGCATTCCACACCTCTATTCTATTCACTGGTAATTACGTCGTCTATCGTCTATTACACCTACCATATTTGCAAATCCTTACAAAAACTTGGTTTTGGTCTGACTTCAACTTTTACCGCAGGCGTTAGTATTACCAGTTTTACTATATTTTCTTATATCTGTAATTGTAGATATAGGAATAATAAGATTAGTTGATATTTCACGATCGCTTTGCCTTTGTAAAATTACTGGATTATAAATGTTACTTAGCAACAAGGGCCTATAGTGCATTTTTCTGAAATGTACATAGGCGGAGCCATAAAGCTACTAGAAGTACATATAGTGAGTTGCCTATCAGTCACGCGCATGCGGTTCGGAATTGGAGGGTAACAGGGAGTAAAATTAAAACTAGTACCGGAGTTTTATAATTTATTATCACATAAAGCAAAAAAAATCACTATTAAGTACAAATAATACACTAGGTAGTTTATTTGTAGTATCTATTTTTCGTATTTTTTCCTAATTTTCTTATTTATTGTTAATCAAAACTCATCGTCTTGATTGTCCAAATATGCAACACCAGAAATATGGCTCTAGCCATCACTGTCATACTCATCAGATTATCAGTAAATGAAAGACTATCAAATGCCGAGTCAAAAATATACTCTTTCTATATATTTTTTTCAATATATATTTGACACAAGTATTACGCCACACTTCTGGTTTCCTTCTCATCAATAACATTATGATAAGACACATTGTCTTGCATGAGACAAAATTGTTGTTTTAAAGTTTTCATGTCGTATATCAATGCCTAAAATTGTTTAGTATTTCAATGCAATTTGTGCTTAAAGCTTTGGATACTGTTGAGAAGATGAAGCCAGTTTCGTTTTCACAAAATTTAAATATGTATACCTATATAAATATAGCATAGAAAATAATCAGTTGCATTATAGGGTACTACTGTATGATAATAAAACTATATTGTCACTCCACTTAGACTATAATAGTAGAAACTAATACCATCATTATAATGTATTGTACCACGACCCTGCAATTTTTCATTTTTTCCCGATTTATTGTTTTTTTTGTAATATTCTAATCAAATTTCACTCGATTCAAATCTCTATCAAATACCTTCTACTTCAAAATGGATGTAATTTTTTGTGTGCCCCATTTGTTTTGTTCGTAATGAATTAGGTATTTATAACAAAAAAATATTCAATAGATATTGTTATTGTCTGATGCTTTCAACTATTTTAACTGATAACCTCCAGAGCCGGTTGTTCAAATTGTTGACTGAAGTGGATTAACATGGAAACTAATTGATGTCATATTTTACCATGTATTTATATGTATAATATTCCCTGGTATTAGCAGTTTTTGGAAAATCTGCCCTTTAATCTTGCAAAATCACATTTAATTAATTTTGGTGAATGGTAGTTCCTAATTTTTATCTGTCATGAGTTTCAGCTGCTAGTTTCAATGATTGCGTGAGTATGCATACCTGATTAATCTACATTATGAAATACTAATAATAAATATGTCCTATAATAGAGATATACTTTTAGAACAGATGTTTATAACTCATTTGTTTTATGCCATAAACATACAATCACATCACTTTTGTATTAAAATAATTTATAATGTATAAACTTTTACTTGAACAGTTTTCCGGAAAAACAATTTGACCCAGAGGAGTACTATCCATGGTCAGTACATTTGTATTAGCTTCATGTACTTAATATGTTACATATGCCAATATGTTATTTTTATCATAACACTTATATTTTGAAATAACCTGTTGTCAGTTTTTATTTGTGCTGCCTTGTGTAGTTTGTAGTTGTAGTAAAGAGCACCTATAAATATATTGTGAAGTAATGCTTAAAATGGTTTGCCTTTCTCTGTGAAATTGTGTAATATACAAAATTTTATTATTGTTGAAATTGGCTGTTTCTAAAAAAAATTTAACGATGTGCTGATAAGAACAACATAGATTTAACAAAGCTGTATAGTTTTATTTTAACACTACCTATGTTTAATAGTCTGTATTAAGAAAAGGATTTTATGAATTGTCTGCATTTAAACTATTTGAAGAAAATATTAGAGAATATTAGAGCCCAATGACTTTAGTTAAAATATATATGTATGTAACAAAAAAAATGTCAGGTTAAAACACTTGACAAAGTTAAATATCTCCCTCGTAGTAAATGAAGAAATCATATTCTTGGCCATTAATTAATGATGAGAAGTGTCCACCATCTTGGTTTTTTTGTTTTTGTCGATTTGCACGCGTATTTTGCATTTCCTGATAAAAATGAAAAGTAACAAATTTGTAGAGAATTAAACTCTAGAAATTTGTTACTTACCTTTTTCTTTATCGAGAATTGCAAAATACAGGTGCAAATCGACAAAAACACAAAATCCAAGAGGCGGACACTTCTCATTAATTAATTACTGGGCAAGAATATGATTTTTCATCTACTCCGGGGTGACAGTTATGCATCAAAAGTTTTAACCCAACTTTTTTTTTTCTTTTAAAAAGTCTAAAAATGATTACTAAATGCTACTAATTAATTTTAATATAAACGTTATTATTATATTTTTGGTGTAGTACATGTTCTTTAGTTAAATAATAAATGTTAATATTAAATTCACAGTCATAGCGTGAAATGTAGTTAAGGGTAATGAAATATTTTTCCATTAATTACATATTTTTCCTTTATTTCGTGTTAGTTAAACACTAGGATGAGCATAAATGGCAATCCAATATTGGACGTTTTTTTTTCTATTAATATATATCAAATAGGTAATCAGTTATTAACAAATAAAACCCAGATTGATGCCCGATGGATTTGTTAATAACAGCTTATACAAATGTTATACGAGCCCAGTCGAGTATGAATTGGATCAAAAGAAATATGCAACACTATTTTATTTTTGTGAATTAAAATTTATTTAATTATTATAACTTCAACAGACAATATAAGCTTATTTGATAGTATGTGGTTTTAAGAATTAATCAACAATAATATCTGATACTTATATCAACTACAATAACTATAAAATAAACAAAAAGCATGAGTTATGTCTGGCGCATATTTATTGGACCAAACATTTTTGACCAATTAGAGTTACCACTATGTGCAGTCACCTTTTCGTTTTAAAACGGCATCAATTCTCTTTGGCATGGTCATGGTTCCTACTAATGTTTTGCAGTAATATGGTTGAAAATTATTCCAAATTTCCTGAATGTTATTCTTTAATTCAGGAATGGTGTGAACCGGAGTGGTTCTAATCGCTTTTTTCATTTGATTCCAAAGAATCTCGATAGGAGATAGATTAGGGCTTCTTGAAGGCCATTGTAAAACGGCAATATTCATGTCCTGCAGCCACAATTATATGGAGTTAGCCGTATGGCAAGCTGCACCATCTTGTTGAAACATGAATCCCCATTCTGGCAGTTATCACCTAAAGTGAAATAATAAGTTGGGGTGTTATTTTACATGTTTGTAAAAACTTACCTTATAGAACCCGTATCCCATTTTTTTCAATCTCCTCAAACATGTGTCTTTTGAAATTGATCTGCCAATTCCATCTGCCCATTTTATAGCTAATTATCTTCCTCACGATAATTATCACTCGTCAATCTTGTTTAATAAGTGCCCGTAGAGCACGCTCATCTCTTTTGGTAATCTTTGAAGCATGGCCTGTTTTAACTTTTGTTTGAATATTTCCGGTATTTTTAAATTGTGAAATTATGTTTCTAACTGCTCCTTGAGGAATACTTAAATTTTTTGCAATTTTATGCCCAGATAATCCATTTTTATGGGTAGAGACAATGGAATTTCGCATATCGCAAGATAACGACTTTCCACCAACCATTTTGACAAGTAACTAAACTAAAACACTCAACAAATGCTATAATTTGTTTTTTCAATGCACACTTGATAATATATTTTTAAGGAAGAAATTATATATTATATGGGATTTTGCTGGGTGCATAAATATTTACCACTGTGATTGAGTTATGACCCAAGAAATATGCGCCAGACAAAATTTTTCTTTTATGTTTTTTATAGTTATTGTAGTTGATCAGTATATAAGTATCAGATATTGTTGATTAATTGTTAAAACCACATACTAATAAGCTTTATGTCTCTGTTGAAGTTATACTAATTAAATAAATTCTAATTCACAAAAATAAAATGTGTTGCGTATTTCTTTTGGTCCTATTCATATGCGACTGGGCTCGTATATACCATCTTAAAAAATCATATCTTAAATGCATTAATTTATTATATCTATAAAGTTGATTATTCAGATGTTTAATTCTTCCTTCTCAATAATTTAAGTGTACATATTCCAGCAGGTTTTGATGTCAAGGATATGTAAAATAGTTGATTTATTGTAGATATTTTGCTTAAAACAAATTAGCTGTTATTGAAAGAACAATGTACTGAATCAATGTGCGTTATGTAATCCCATAAATACTTCATCTGCAATTATTTAGCTAGTCAAATATTTGCTATATTTTTTTAAATAATTTTTCGGAGCTTTGGATGCTTGCAGTCATCCTAGACTTTCTTTCTTTTTAATTTCCATTGATCATACTTTATTACCATACTATAAAAAGAATTATTCCCCAGAAAATCCCAGAAAAAGAATTGTTCTTAAATTTAAAGCACTCAATTCATTCTTAGACGATATATGTGATCAATCTACAAGTTTAACACCCTGTATCTTGGAAGTGAAGGCTGTAATAAAAATTCTTTGTTGGCAAAATATTCTTAATTTCAGACAAGGAATACAATACTTCATGGTCACGTCACCTTCCATTATGTTACACCGTGTTTTACACTAGGGGAGAACCAGCGACGATTCAACCGGTTTTTGATAGACTCACAAATTTCCGAACCAAAGAGGTGCTCTGTTAATTAATATATCTCAAAATCAGAATGGGTCCCACATTTCGCCATAAGCG
>CAXKVY010010075.1:0-31712 GCA_964058915.1 Tetropium fuscum
CAATGTAATGAGTAATCAAAAAAAACAGTTGAATGTGCGCCCTGTTCTACAAGACAGGAAAAGACCTATAGCGCCATGTATTGAGCATGATTTCCTTGCATATTAAACACGTTTTGATGTTTTCTGATGATGGAATGTGAAAAATTTGAACGCTATTCAAACTAATTCATAAGTTATGAAAAAGCAAAATTTTGTCTTCATTAAATATATTTTTATAAAATATTTAACGTAAATAGCTAAAATTGCTAACACTACAATATACTGAATTTATAGCTCAAACCTTATTAGATAGTTCTTATGGCACTGGATACCTACATAAACAGAAATGCATAAATTATATGATCCTGTGTTTCTAGCAAGGATTTATCAAGCTCCGAGAAATTCGCTCCGGATCTTGTGAAATGCATTTTTCAAAAATAACCGAAATTTCCACCAAAATGAGTGTCTTATAAAATTATATTAAAAATAGGCAACATAAAACAACTAAATCCAATTGTTTTTAAGTACATTTATAATATGCATAAGTGTAAAAAATTATCTGGATAACTGAGATGTTCCGAAAGCCATTGCAGTGGTGTTTCCATAGGCGGAATCATGCCATGAGTTTTAGCTTTCACTAAAAATAGTAAATGTAAAAAATAAATTCTATATAAAAAAATATCCCGCAGATGATATAACCTAGAGAAATGATTATACTTACCACTACTTTTACCTGGAAACATTTCACTTAGCAGGTCTTGTAATGTCTTTTTTTGACCATCTTCAAAGACAGGTTTCACTAATTTTTGTCTATATCCATCTTCTAAATAACACCTAAACGGAATGTACTTAAAATGCTCATTATCACCGGATACCTCCATTAGTTTTCTATTAACTGACCAGAATTGATCAAACTTGTCTAAAATAGAGCATATTTTCAATAATTATTTTCATGCTATATTAGTTTAGTTTGGTCAATATCTTAAGGTCCCAAGCAATGTTTTACTTGTTAATAGCTTTAAAAGTAAAATCAATAATCGGCTGCTTATGATGGTTTGGAAATGATCAGCGGGCATTGTTGAAAAAAGGTAATATCGTAGACTTCTAATATTAACCAATAAAATAATATATAGGAATGAACAATAATAAATAATTTTGTAAGTATTCATTTCTACTATACATACCATTTTGTAATCCTAACCAAAGCTGGTTGTGATCCTTCTTTTGCATACTACTAACAATTTGCCCCCTGTGCTTCAATACATCTGCCTCTTTCAAGCAGGCCATAAAATAAGACTCAACCGTTTCTCTAAAAATAAAAACTCAGCACGCCATAAGACAAATACGTTATAGCCTACTTGTTTGTAAATTTATAAATTTCCGTTTCAGGGAACTTATCGAAGTGTACTGTCAAGTTCCACGGCAACAAATCTTCAGGCTCAAACATCAAATCGTACAACACTCCAATGGGATAATGCCACTTCAAAGGCTGCCCATTGTACTCCAGCCAAAGTTCGTTTTCTAGTTTGTCATTTACTAGGTACTTCAGAAAATGTTTTCTAACTTTATCGGTGACTAGAGGAAAGTAGCTTAATCTAGGTACCATCAAATAGAAAGGGTCCGGTTCTCTGAAATCTGCTACTTCGTCCCTGTCCAGCCGAAAACACAACGGCAGTTTCCCTTCCCAAATCTCCCGCAATATTTCCCTGTCGTTTGCCATTTTCGATATCTAAAGATCTAAACAAACTAATGTTGATATTTATGGATAGGTTAGGTTGTCACAAGTTAAATTATGGCACGGAGCAAAAAGATGCGATTTTTTTTTACATATTTTGCTTTATATTTATTATGTTTATCCGGTAACTTAATATAGACCCAAAAAATGAGATTTTGGTTAGGGCTATCTGCCCTAACCAAAATGGTGTTCTCTGGTAAGGGTACGAAAAAGGTGCATTCCCAAAAAGTGCGAATATCGTACTAGAAAGGTGCTCTGTGGTACTAGACTACTAGAGTAGAGTGCTCCAGTTGGCAACACTGGATTGCGCTGACAGGATCATATAGCTTGAACCAGCGTATACCTATCACACTTGAACCATAGACTTGAACTGTGCTAATGCAATAGAAAATCACTACGTCGCGTCGGTGCACTAGTGTGCACCGTTCCGAATCCAAGATCCATTAAATTAGATAGGTTGCCTACGCGATAGACCGCGCTACGTCATCTTTGTATAAATATTGCTAATATAATTTATTATATTGCCCTATCAAAAGTCTCAATATATAATCATATAATGTTATTAAGTAGTATTTACATATAAAAATCACCAAATAACTCGGAAAAACGCTGAGAAACTTCTGAGTCTGTTTGGCAAACGTCTGAGACTGTCAGACGTCTGCCAAAATACAAAGATGACATCACATTTCCCCCTGCCGGATCCCCCAGCAAAAGTTACGTGGCATCTATCTAATTTAAGAAAAAATCAGAAAAAAATTCTGCAACTAATTGTTATCCTGCATCCATATTTTATGTCACACTTGTGAATTGCACTGTTTACCAGAGACGGTGCGAAAATTATTGCACCCTGCACCCTGATCGTGCATTCACGCAAGACCAAAACGATTTTATTGGATTCCCCCAGTGTGCTCTGATAAGTCAACTAGGCATTTAATTTGCACTCGCTCTGTTTTGTCTAGGCGAATACAAAATAACGCAAAAAGGTCGCACTCGTGCAACAAGTCGAATTCGCTATTAGAAACTTCATCTGTATATCTGCTTAGTGATGCAAGCCACTTGAGGATGTTTCGTGATTCACATATCCAGAGTTGGTTGTCTCTGACATATCCGCATTCGGCGTCTTGTGGTGTTTTGCACAGAAGTTATTGTGGTGTGGTGATGTGGGCTTATGATATGTTTTGTGGTCTTGATAGTGTTAATGTTCTACAGTTCTACAGGGTACTAGACTGGTTCTACAAATACCTAGTACAAATCTACAAGTGTTTTATGTTAATCTATAATAAAACATGAATAAGGCATAAATCTCTAATGATTCTTGTTCTTGCAGAACAAAGTGTACCCGTAGATTAAGTAAATACAATCTTACTATTATTACCTAATGTAACCCAGATCCAGAAAATGTGTTTTCCAGTTAAAATAATATTATCTATTGTCGTTGTAATATGTATTATTAAGGGCACGTTGTGCTGGAGTTATAATCCATTATGTTTGGTCAAGGAGTGTTGCAATGATGATTATATACCAATTAATATAAATCGTAAGCTGCTAAATATTTAGTTAAGTTTGGTACAAACATCCTTTACATTTATTTCCAGGATTAAGGAGTAGACTCAAAAATCGTGTATATGGACAGCATTTAGCAGAAACAGTTGTCGATGCGTTAGCAGCGCATTTTCATCCAGCTTATGAGCATAAAAAGGCATTAGTACTGAGTTTTCATGGATGGCCTGGCAGCGGGAAAAATTACGTTTCTAATTTTATCGCTGAAAGCTTATATAAGCGTGGAACGAAAAGTAAATATGTGCATCATTTTATAGGAAGAATTCATTTTCCATTAGAAGCTCATGTACAGAATTACAAGGTAGGATATAGTTTGTAGTATGTCATATAACCTATGTTTTCTGTTTGCTTCAGGAAGAACTGCAATTGTGGCTGAAAGGCAATGTAACAAATTGTGAGAGACAGTTGTTTATTTTTGACGAAGTGGACAAAATGCCTGCTAAAGTTCTTGATGCTATAAAGCCGATGATAGATTACCGAGACTCGGTTGACGGTGCAGATTATACTAAGGCAGTATTTATTTTTCTCTCCAATACCGGTTCTGGGTTAATAAACGAACACTATGAGTACCTGTGGAAACAGGGTAAGACTAGAGAGGAACTTACCCTGAAAGATTTTGAACATTTACTTACGAAGGGTGCCTTTAATGAAGAAGGTTGGTTGAACCAGGAGGGATTTTTTAATAACATTATGAGACGCATAGTGTATAATTTAAATTTGGATGCTGTTTATCACAGTATTCTCGGTACGATTTAAAGATGCAGCATAGGTTTTCGTTCAAAATACAATGTTAATAAGAATAATCTAATTCAGTTAATATTGTAGGTGGCTTTCGCTATTCAGATGCCATAAAAAGCAACTTGATAGACCATTATATACCATTTTTGCCGATGCAGGAGAAGCATGTTCGTCAATGTATAAACGATGAGTTTAGGTTAAGGGGCGTAGATAATCCCCCTCCCCCACAAGTGGAGTAAGTAA
This sequence comes from Tetropium fuscum, assembly GCA_964058915.1. NCBI lineage: Eukaryota > Metazoa > Arthropoda > Insecta > Coleoptera > Cerambycidae > Tetropium > Tetropium fuscum. The sequence continues at coordinate 4,256 of CAXKVY010010075.1, forward strand.
TTTGTGGAATAAACGGCATACTCTTGGGTGTTTTATTACAATTTTTTTCTCTTTTAGTGAAGTGCTTCAGTTTATCGAATGGGGACCTGACTCAAGTAAGCTGTTCTCCAAAACAGGTTGTAAACGGTTAAGTTCGAAAGTCGGGGTGCTGGTAGCAAGGCTTGCCCGTACAGTTAAAAATGAATTATAATGCTTTAATTTTAGTGTAAGTTTAAATATCTCATACCAGTGAAATGTATTAAGTGTTGACACTCGCCGTTATTTACGTGGCGCTAAAACGAAACTTGTTAATTTAAGACCAAGTCAGTTCGATAAAATTGGATCACTTTATACTTAAATGGATAAATATACAAATAAAAGTGTACTTTCTATATCTCTAATTCTCTGTATTTGTGTTATTTTTTTTATAATTTACAAAATTAGAATGATACCTTTACATCACTTTTTACAATACCGTTGAAGAACACTTTTTTTCAATTATTTGTTTGAAAAATGTGATTTATTTATTAATAGCGCAACTATATATTTCTTATGTTTTTGTAAATATACATTTTATTTAATAGGATTCTTTTATTTATTCTAGAAAATAAATTAGTGTTTGAAGCATTGATTTTTTTTGGCGAAATCGATACGGCCATATTTTTTTTTTACCATAATTGAAATACTATAATTTTATATATTTTACTAATATCACAATTCGTAAATATTGGCAGTCAAGACACATTAAAGGTTCAAGAATTAGAATCATAACAAACGCGATTATCGTAATTTTTTATCTTTTACAAAAAAATTCTTTTTTTTAAGAAATTTGGTGAAAACTTACCTTTTTTGTCCCAAACACACTGTAATTTTCTTGATTTAAAATATTTATTTTTTCACCTTATTTTGACTTAGTATCGAAAAAGCACCCTAATTTGTAAACAAAAATTCTCACGTCAAAATATCTGCTTTTTAAAAAAGTCGGTGTGCTTTTTGTTCGTTGAAATCTCTACTTTCTGATGGTGTAAAAATAAATACATTACTATGATAAATGTTCTCAGAAAATGCAAAGAACGAAAAAAACTTGAATCCGATTTTTTTTTAATCATTATGTACAATTTTGAGCTTAAAATTAAATAATCATCATTTATTATTGATATTTATTAAAACACTTTAATTACTCGAAAAACGTAAGATTCCATGTTACATTGATAAACAAAAAAATGGCAAATCGAAATATACTATTATCATTAACAAATAGCTTTTTCTATATTAAGTCAAAATAAGGTGAAAAAATAAATACTTTAAATCAAAAAAATTACAGTGTGTTTGGGACATAAAAAGGTGTTTTCACCAAATTTCTTTCAAAAATTTTTTTTTTGTAAAAAACCAAAAACTTGGTTCTTTGAATTTTTCACATAAATTTTGAGGTTATGTGAAAAAAGTGTCAATACAAAAGTTGTTGATCTTTTTATTACCTACAACTTTGCCACTTTTTTTCATTGGACTTGTAGTTTTACCGGAATTCGAGATAAACCATTTTTACCCTTAAAAACTCACCCCCTTCCACTTCCCGACCTCAGATCGCCCGTAAATTATTTTTCCTTTAATTTTTGTTATATTCTCTTCCTTTTCCAATGGGTTTCACCCTACTATTATTTTTTTTTCACTTTTTAATTTTCAAAGGCTTCAGCCCTGGTCTATAGTCTTTGTAAACAGAAAGATGGTTATTTTTTAAATTTATTAAGTAAGCATCTACATTCTATTTGTTTTTTTATTGCTGTTAACATGGAATATCAATGTAATGCACATTTCTGGGAAACAATTGTATTGGCTTTGGTTGTTGTAAAAAAAACATTATTTAATACGATTAGGTCTTGTATCTAATTTTAGCAGAGCAGTTACATATACAAATTACTAGATGACAAGGATATTTGGATGTTTTCTTTCTTCACTGGTATATTAATTTGTTTCAGAAGATTCAATAAGGGTCCCATATTGACAGAATCTAAGGCCAAAGTATCTACATAAGCTATGAACAGGGTGCATTGTAACCCCAAATGAATACAATATGAGAGAACACTGGCGCCTAGACCTGATACTAAGTTAGGTGATTCAAGTTGCTCATATTTTAATGTTTTAGAAGTATCTGTAGATAAAACTTTGATTAGAGATTCTGGCTTTTCGTTGAAAGTGATATTCTGGTAGCTGTAAATTGAATCGGATGTAATCGTAAATATGCTATTCGCCGTGGATATCCATTTTTCGAATAATTCAGTTATCTGAAAATATGTAGAAATTTAGCTGGTGTTATCAGTGATAAAACGTTAAGTACTTACTTGTCCCGAACTAAAGTCTTTTTTATCTGAAAAGACTATTAAATATTTGTTCAAATCCATGCTGTATATTTCTATGCCAGCATTATTTATTTTTGATATAGGTTTCTTTTCCTCTAAAATGCACGCTTGGAAAAGCTTCAGTACCCTCTTTGTTTCAATAAAAATAAGGGTCTCAATTTCGTTTGGGGGTTCTGAATTGCCCTCCCATTCTGGAACTATTCTGTAATGAAGTTAAAAAATTTAATATAGTAATGACAATCAACGTATATTTACTCTTGGTATTCAGGGTACTCCTCCAAATCGTCGTCGATTAAAGCTCTGGTGCTTGGTTCAACAATTTCGCCGAAAACCATTTCATTTATTTTTATCTAAACATGAATTGACAATTTACCTTTTGAGGTTAATAAACAGCACTAGAGGGTTCTCGACTTGGCTACAGTTGGCTAATTAGGCGTGACATTAGCAATGATATTAGTGCATTAGCCAGTTGGTTTATTTAAACTACGTTCGGGGTATTCACTCTTTCAACTTTAAATGCACAACGCGTGTTTAAACCGTTCGGGACTGTACTTTGGAGTGCTGCAACTTTGCACGCGTTCGGAAATTGAGAAATTGCCATATGAAATAAAAATAGTTCACTCTATAAGTTCTACCTAATAAAAAAGGATAGGTACTGCATTATGACAAAACGCAACTACTTGTTAAATTTGGAGACTACAGTAAAACTGTGGTAAAACAGCTACAGTAAAACAGTGGTCGGCTGCAGTCAAACCGTTGAATGAAAGACTCGTATTCAATCAACGAGTAAAACTGTGGTCGGCTTCGGTCCATAATTCGCAATATGTTCCGTGATTGGTTAACGTTTTGAATATTAATTGATAAAAAAATAAAGAGGCTTTTATCTCAAATGTGTTTGTGTGCAAAATAACCACTTATATAGGAGTTATGATTATTGGAGTTATTAATTGACGGAACTACTTATATTTAATTAATTGCTTGTTAATACAATTGTATTCAACTAGGTAGGTATGAGAAAAATAGATTCAGGCGAATGTATTTTGTACATATTTTTATTTTTCACTGAAAATAAAATTACAAACCATGAACATACCGAAAAGACTGAACCAGAGAACACTACAATGGTAGTGTAGTCGGTAGTTTCAATTCTGTGACATTGGCAAACCTGATTTTTTTTAAAAAGCCTTTGAAAGGCGGTTGAAGGTTTTTCAGTTTCAGTATATCATCATATTTAATATATAATTCCAAAATATTCTAGAAGTAAACTAAATTTTGTTCGAAGGACAGAATTTTGATGTGATACGAAGAAGCACCCTCAGAAGCTGTCCCAAAAGTTAATTCTAACCTCAAAAATGAACTGTAACGTTATTCCACCGTCATTTACCTACAAAGATCTACTTTTAAGAAAATTATATTACTCCGTAGTGTCCAGCGTCTTATCGCAGTTAGTGTTGCTACAGATATACGTGTTTTTATCAAACTTTGATATACTTCATCCCATAAACTGGATTATATCTACTTTGAGCACTTTTACTACGTTAAGTACATGGCTGTACGTTATACCATTTGTAGTAATAGTTTTCTCTCAGAGTATCATATGTGCTAAGGACTACGTCTTCAGGCCAAGTTACAGCTCTACAAGGTTTCAAAAGTTTATAACCGTATTTTCCGTTCACAATTTGGTGCTTCTGATTTTAAACGTGTTGATTGGATCGACGTTAATATGGCTATTTTTGGCTCTAGGAGGTGGGCAATATCAGAGTTTAACATACGAATGCCAAGGGAAAAGCCACTGTTTAAACGAAGGCACTTTTTTCTTGATACTTAGTGGGTTTTGGATAGGGTTATATTACTTTGTAAAAGTTTATATATCGGAAAAGCATCTTTCTGCTCCCGTTATCCACCAGCGAAAACTCTTGCAGTTTAAAGCGCAGGTAGTGCCATTGCTTAAAGATAGCTTTTCTTTATCTTTATGGCCTACACTTTATTTCATAGTATTATACTACATTTGGGGTGCAAATATTTGTGAAGGACTTAGTGCTGGATTAGGGCTTAGTAAAGAAGAAAATCATGGAGTTATCATTTATCTCTACCTGTGGATATTTGGTACCATATATTACTTTAATATGAACTTGATGCGGTTCTTTTTTAATTTATTTTTAACCGAGCCAGTGGAATTTCCCTTGTTTAAAGAAAGCCCTGATTCGTTGCGTCTTCAAGATAGTATAAACATGTCGAATCTACCAATTGTCCAAAATTTAGCCTGCCTAGATTTGTACAATTTAGGGCAGTGGTCCAAACTTAGACGACAAGTCTTCTATACATTATCGCAACCCGGTGGCCACCCACATAACTGGAATTCTCTAGTGGAAAGCGTTTTGAAGCTCTTTAGCGAATATATAGAACTCTTAAACAAGTCTACGGAAAATACTGAACTGGTTTCGAAGCCTACACCACCTGCATCAATACCCAATAATTTACAAGTTGTTAATAGATACCGGAACTTGCGCAACATGAGTGGAGGATCAACCCCGGGGTGGGATTTTGTGGAAGTTACACGTGAACCTATACCACGATTTGCACTACCAAGAATGATGGTTGAAAAGTTTAACCAAAAAATCGCTAGTGCTTTGTCATTTTTAAAAGTGATCTTAGGCATAAATTACTTGTTCGGGGAGCTACCCCAAGCAAATATTCAGAAGTGTTTAGCGAACGGGCAGATACTTATATGGACCACTCAGGGAATTTCAGATATAGCATGTGCGTCGATTGTGGAGGATCGTTTCGGGATTATCCAGAAAGATTTGCCGGGAATAATCACCATGCTAGTGCAGCTCAAGCAGAGTTTGGATAAGTTGAGTAAAGTGCCTGCGTTAACTAGGAAAATTGCTGGATTCGACGATTTTAATTACAGGATGAAAGGGGCGGTCACTACGGCTGTTAAAAGGAGTTTGTTTAATATTTGTAGAACTTTCGGTGATTATATGAACGATTTTCCTTTAAGTAAAGACGTGGTGTCGTATGTACAGACGATCTATAGGAGCTGATTTTTGGTAGTAAAGGTTTTATTGTACTAATTTAAATATAATTTTACGTCTTTAAACATTGTTATTTTGTGTATTTTAATTACTGCCAGCGTGTTTAATTTATTTTTAAAATTAATTAATGTAATGCATAGATTTAATTTAGTTCTGTTATATTATTTAATAATAAAACGTTGATTTAATAGCGCCTAGCATATATTTTACCATAAATTCATTTAAATACCGAACCCTACACAATATTTAATTCTTTTTTATGAAATACCATATATAACAATCTTTTATAGTTAGGTAGATAAACCATGCAAAAATAATGATTAAGAAAATGTGTGCCAATAGTACGGACCCTTTTTATCATTTAGGACAATGATCTGTTTACTCGGAAAAATTGTGTTGTTCACCCTAATCGTGTGTGTAACCCTGCCGGTTACATACACGGCGGGGTTTTTTCCACCGCAGACAATTGACCATCGCCGTTGTTCCAACAGCAGCCCACTGAAGTAAATTGCAGCTTACACATTAAACGGAAATATAAACGTACGAGAAAAGCAGCTGCTTGTCAACGTACATTTCGTCACATACGCCACTACTTAGACTGCGACAGTAAAACCACAGCATAGCAATTGTTTTCTAAGTATAAGTAAAAAAGAAATTTCCTTATTGAATGGTTTATCTACTGTACTATTGGTAGCTTTGTATAAACAAGGCAAGTAGTTCTTAGACTTTATTATTTATTATCAGTGGCCATGACCATTTAAACAGTGGCAAGAACGCTTGTTCCGCCATGAACTGTCACTTGCTTCAAATGTCAAACTTGCCAGTTTATTTATGTTTAAAGTCTTGCATATTTCTTTGATTTTGAAATGATTTCTGAGTTTCTATTCCACTGGGTACAATTGATGATCTGATTTTTACGAAGTACGAGCTAATCACAGGCAACTGACAGATTAGAAACTTTTGTCGCCTAAGTAACCAATCAGCGACACATAATTTGCCTCAAAATGGTGGCATAAAAGTAAAATGTAGTAATGCGTCATCGCCTTTATTAAATTTTCCACCAAAATGTAAATGAAACAAGGTGAAAAGAATCAACATTTTTATTAAAATATTAATAGAAAAATCACCAAATTTACATAGTTTTAAGATTCTGCACAACGCATATATTATACAGAAACTTCTCTTGCACTCTATTCCACGCAACGCTATGGCAACTGCCAACGTTCGGTAAATAACTCCTTAGCGACTCTTCTTGGGCTATAACGGTACCATGCGACCTTAGAAACACGCTGAAATAAGCCACTGCTAAGTCAAAATCCTTGTTAGACTTCAACATGTATTCAACACATTTTAAAAATTGCAGCATGACTTCTATTGAACCACCACCTTCCGGTGCTAGGGACTTGAGCTCAAAATCGATCATCGATGGGCCAAGGCTCTTTAACTTGTCGATAATTGGTAGAAAATCATTGGTTTCGCTAGTTTTGTCTAGCAATTTACCAAAATCGGTAAGGTTTATGAAAGAAACAGGCATCAACAATTTACTGCCTTCCTCCGTTTGTGTATCCAAGTCAAACTGTATGTTATTTAACGAAGAAACTGTTGGAAGGAAGAAGGGGGCTGCTTTCGGAGCTTTTGGAGGAGCTTTCGGTTTGTTTTTTCTCTTAACAACATCGATATTCAGTAAATTCTGCCAACGCGATGATGATAATCCAGATAAAGTCACCAAATTGTTACTTATCTGCTCAGGCGAAATAAATTCATCCTCGTCTTGAGTTTCCTCCTCATCCACTGCCTTCGGTTCACGCTGGCAATCTGGCAATACGACTAAAGGCGGTTCATCAGTTGGTGATAGTGCTTTAAGGGTTACTTTAGTATAAAGTGTCCTGTTTGTCCACAAAAATATCCCCAAATAATCTACGTGTGCAGTGGCTAAAGCTTCGCCTGTAGGCGACATGCTAAGCGAAACACAAGCCGCTTCCGTCCCAAATTGATCTATAAGCTGCCCAGATGGTACATCCCATACTCTTATAGAGCAATCCATAGACGAGGTTATTATCCAACGAGAATCAGGGTTGAAAGTGGCGTCGGTAAGTTGGGCAACGTGGCCTATGAATTTTCTCACTACACGACAAGTGTCCATGTCAATTACGTTTAAGCTGAAGTCTTCCAAGGCAACGGCCAACATAGAGCTCTCTGGATGGGAGCGGAAAAAGTTTATGGGCTCTTCCATTGACAGGGTTTTTAAAGGATCTGTCCCTAAAGTGTAAAATTATTCTTTAATATTCCATCTAGGGTAGCACAATTTACATTACGATTATGTCAATAAATAATTATCGTTACTATATTATATGCATTCACAGGATAAAAATTCTAGGTTATAAAACTAACCTAAAACAATTTTTAACATGACAAACAATGGTAATATGACATTGTTTTTTTACCTATCATTTCAAAGCTTATAAAATCAATAGTTACTTTAACAATCTGCTGAATTAAATATAAAAAACCTCCGGCCTATTATGGGAGTCAAATTTATACTAACAAACCCAGATATTTAAGGTAACACCAATATCTTACCTTTATTTTTAAACCTCCAGAATTTAATCTTTCCATCACTACTGCCGCTTACTGTTATTTGATTGAGAGGGTCAGTTACCACACCCCTAATGGGACAGTCATGTGCTTTTGGTTTACCGTAACTGTCACGCCATAATCCTGATTGCATATTGAATCTAAAAAGAAAAACATAAAACAACCCAAAATGCAATAAATAGATATATATTACCTATCGACATGACCAGTGCTATAACCTACAAGTACATAATTGCCGCAGTGGGTCAATTGTAAACAAGTAGCAACAACTTCTAAGTTCACATCTTTCTTTTTCTTTTGAAACCTCTCGGGAAGTAGTTTTAATGTTCCCATTTTAACTTTATCATAGGACCAAGTCGTCACAATTGATAGTCCTTGGTGAATAGCCGCTATGTTATCCCATTCCTTTTCTCTAGTAGTTTCTGACGTAAAGTGAGTGATTGGAGGCATTTTTAAAGGGTCGTCCACTGCCCTGCCTCTCTTCTTACTTATCTTACGATTGTACGAAGCTTTTCCCAAGCTCTTATTAAATTGCTCTGTTTTAGTATTGAATATTCTTAACGTTGAATCCCCTGCGCAACTAAGAATATTATGACCGTTTGCACCGTGAAAACGAACATAAGACGGAGCGGATGCATGCCCTAAATCACACAACAGACTTAAGTAAAATAAAATTTTATTTAAAACAAAACTCACCTTCTCTAATTCTAAGTAATCTAGCACCGCCATCGGTCATATCGAAAATCCATAATTTTAAGGTATTATCAGGCGACGAAGTTAGCACCAATGGCTCGTTAGGAAGGCAGATCATTCCTGTAACAGCACCATCATGAGCCGCGAGTAACTGGCTTGAAACTTTCCGTTCTTCCAAGTCCCAAAAAACTATATGTCCCGCGACACTACCTGTGGCCATAATAGGGTGACCGTCAGATCGAAAGGAAATGGATGTAACCAAACCCCAGTCTTGTGTAAACTCCATAATTGTCTCGTCATATTTAAGATTGTGCAAGATAATGCTACCGGTACTCAAACCGACTGCTACAACGTCTATCGCAGGAGCCTGTTCTAAACAACTCACAGCCGCTTTCCAACTCTTAAATGTATAAATCAACTTGCCACTATTAATGTTCCATAGCTGCATCCCACCCTTATCACTTGCAAACAGTATTTTATTAATGTAAGTACTCGGGTGCAAAAGCGCACTTATATTAAACGTCGCACTGCCAAAAGTTAATTCGAAATATACAAATTCACCTTTAATATCCCATATTTTCACGTTGTTACTTTCATCTACCGAGATCAGATGAGCTCCAAACGGTATCATCAAATGCACATTCTTCCTATGCCCTCTATAGGTATGCTTGAGTTCCGTCCCTCTACGCCAAGCATAAATCACGTTACCACATGAGGTGTACACATGGTAAGCATCCGCTGTCATACAGGTAATGTCTCCAGGATGTAGCCCGCTTACGCTGAGCAGTCCGAAATGCGTTACTCCGTACGTGTGGAAGGATTTCCCAACACATGTAACTATGAGGTTCTCTTTACGGCTCTTGATGAAGCGCACTTGCAGAGGAACATGGTTACTGACGTACCCTAGGCCCCTGCAGGGCACGAACACTTTGCTTCCTTGCGGCATCTCTCACGTGTATGTTAAAACATGCCTTGTGAAAATAATATAAACATTACAAATGTTGGAAATTGGAAACCACATGAGACGTTTGTTAGGTTAGTTATCAGATTCTCTTCTTCTTCTCATAATGGTTTCGGGTATCAATTAGATTAAATCCATAGTGTATATTTGAACTACTCTCCGCATTATACACACCGTATAAGAACAGGTGAAAATTTGATTATTTCTCGTTAAACTATAATTAAGGACTCGCAGAAAGGAATAAAAATCATAAGTTACATACATTTTATTTAAAAATTAAATTTATAATAAATTTTGTAAATAAGCTTATATTACATTTTACAACGATTACGTCATTTGTACAAGTAGTCCAAATAAGGTAACCACTATGTCTAGCATAATATACTACAGAATATAACAGAAATACTTATCTACATGTTCAATTAATCTGACTATAATTTAAAAATAATTTAACTACAAAAATCACAAATAAAAAAAAATCATCGCACACCGAGTTATTTATAGGTTAGTGGTACAGATTTGGACTTAACTTAGGACCATTACCGGTGTGTTCCGATTTCTGCATTAATAAATTTGAAATACTAACAGTCAAGATAGTGGCTTATGTTTACATTAGATTACCGTTAAATTTCAAGAATTAACTGTAGCACAATTAAATTTTTTAGTAAGTTTAATAAAACAAATTAAACCAAAACAGTATATGTACGTGTTTATTTCAATATCATATAAGATACAAATATTAAACAAAATAATAACGATAAATATGTACCTGAATTTTAAAACATTATGAAGATATATATATATATATATATATATATATATATATATATATATATATATATATATATATATATATATATATATATATATATATATATATATATATATATATATATATATATATATATATATATATATATATTTATATATATATATATATATATATATATATATATATAAATATATATACCTATATATTATAGAATCACATGCCATCAAGCATATATTCTTAATGACAAATAAACATTTCATTACTTATAATACCTACTATATATAGAAAAAGGGGAAATAAAAATTTATAAACGTAAAGGACAGCGTACTAGGTGCGCAGCAAACAAACTGGACATCCCGCCATGTCACGGTACATTTTAGCATAGGACATTGAGATTTACATATAAATTAACACAAGAAACAAGTAGCCACAGTGAGTGGGACAAGGCTTCGCTACCTGCTGAAATCTGAAAACACAGGTGCTTAGTAGAAGGCTTTCTTAAAATTGGTGCGTCTCATTATTATATTAACTAACGGAATCCACTTTCAACTATCACCAGGACATACACAAGCAATGAAATACTTAAGTTTCCATAAAGAACATATTATCTACCACTAATAGAAAATAAAACTATTTATAGGTTAGTTTTATAACCTACAAACATGCTCCATAGTAATTGTATGGAGCAGTTACGAAACGCCATAACCACAAATCTGCCCTATGGTAGGAATCTATCAAACCTATTTAACAACAAAATCAGCCAAGATTGGCAGATAAAAATCATTGTGTCTTGAAATTTACAGCTTTTAATTGGAAATTTGGAGTTTTTATTACCGTCTGACGTTTTCGTTGTAAATTAGTTTTGATAAATACCTGAAATTAACAATAAGCCATTATTTTATGAAATTATAAGAGGCAAATTGAAATGGCAAGCCAATATCGATAAAAAAAATTTTTTGGCAGGTCAAAATGTGACTAATAGGTACAAGGGTGGTTTCAACAACTGTCTACCAGGACTAGTCTAGATAAAGCTTTCAGTCAGCAGAAACTCTGTTATATGCAGCAGATATTATGTCTTGGGAAAAAACCATTAGTATCAAAAGTCGTTTTTACACACGATAATTTTAACAAGAAGGATGATGTAGGGGGAAAATAAGTATTAGTTTTGCGTAAGTAAATAAGTATGTCCCACGGCAGCCATTAATCGCGACATTTCGTCAGACTGCTTCGACATACCAGTAAAGCCAATATAAAAATGAGAACAACGACCAATTTTTAATGACATTCATTAATGAAACGAAATTATAAATTAGCGCCGAAAACAGAAAGGCACACGAACGAAAACCTACCTGTGTTTAGTGTAACATGCATATTGCTAACAATTATTAATCATTACTGACAACATTGTTTGCGTACACCATCTGAATTCATTGTTGGCTTAACATCTATAGGTTCTACGTTCTGTGGTCGGATAGTATCGCCCTCTGGCGGGTCTCTTATTTGTTTTTGCGAAACAATTCTATAGATCTCTGTAAAATAAAAAAAAAAACGTTGCCGCATTTATAGTCATAGGTATTTAATGTTTGTACCTGTGAGTATATTCTGGAAAGCCATATCCACATTGGTGGAATCTAAAGCCGAGGTTTCAATAAAAGAGAGGCCATTTTTCTCAGCAAACGCCTTGGCTTCCTCGGTGAGCACAGCTCTGAGGTGCCTCAGGTCGGACTTGTTGCCCACCAGCATGATCACGATATTTTGATCGGCGTGATCCCGCAACTCACGTAACCAACGTTCCACGTTCTCGTACGTCAGGTGCTTGGCGATGTCGTACACCAGGAGGGCGCCGACAGCGCCTCGATAGTAGGCCGCAGTGATAGCGCGGTACCTCTCCTGACCGGCTGTGTCCCATATTTGTGCTTTGATTGTCTTACCATCGACCTAAAAAACATGTGTTTACGGAAATGACCCGAGTCTCTTAAAGAAATTTCAACTGCCGCCGATGCATTTTCTTTCAAATTCGCATATATAAATACGTTTATTGAAAATAAGATCGTCTAATCTACAATTCTGGTATTACAAAAAGAAAATGCATCACTAAAACCTTTGATTATATAAAACTAATAAAGGGGCATAAAGATCAAATACCCTTCACATTCTACTTTTAATTCTGCTGTACTCTTAGGATCTCTTAATAAATTGGTAATTAGTTGTCTATAACATTTTCAAAGCATAAGTCACTTACATGGCTTGAGAAAAAAAATAAGTGATTAATTCACGGTGAAATTTTAATAGCATCTTAATTAGATATAGACCAGGGCTGAAGCCTTTGAAAATGGTAAAAAGGGAAAAATAGTAGGATGAAACCCATTGACGAAGGAAGAAAATATAACAAAAATGAAAGGAAAAATAATTTACGGGCGGTCTGAGGTCGGGAAGTGGAAGGGGGCGAGTTTTTAAGGGTAAAAAGCGGTTTATCTCGATTTCCGGCAAAACTACAAGTCCTATGGAAAAAAGTTAAATACCAAAAGTTGTAAAGTTGTAGGTAATAAAAAGATCTACAACTTTTGTATTTATACTTTTTTCACATAACCTCAAAATTTATGTGAAAAATTCAAATAACCAAGTTGTTGGTTTTTAATTTTTTTTAGGAAAAAAATTTTTTTTAAAGAAATTTGGTGAAAACTTGCCTTTTTATGTCCCAAACACATACGGTCATTTTTTTGATTTAAAATATTTCTTTTTTCACCTTATTTTGACTTAATATCGAAAAAGCACCCTAATTTTCAATCGAAAATTCTCGGGCCAAAAAATCTGCTTTTTTAAAAAAGTCGGTGGGCTTTTTGTTCGTTGAAAACTCTACTTTCTGATGGTGTAAAAAAAATATACATTACTATGGTAAATGTTCTCAGAAAATGCGAAGAAACGAAAAAAACTCGAATCCGAAATTTTTTTTAATGCTTATGTTCAACTTTGAGCTTTTTATTAAAATTTACACTTTAATTACTCGAAAAACGTAAGCATAAGATGCAAACAAAGAAGATATCGAACAAAATGGATTACAATTAATCATATCTATTTATAAATGTAAAAATGATAATATAACACTGAATCAATTAAGATTTCGAAAATATCAATTGGCAAAAATTAAATAATCTTTCATATTGGCAAATCTCCCACCCACAGAAGAACAACATCAAACTTCAAACTTGGGTAGGTAACGAGCTGACAGCAACAGATTAGGGCTGGAAGCAACATTATGCCCAAATATTTAAAATGCGGCTATCGAAAACATGGTTTAAAATGCACAAATTTATGCTCAAATTGTCATGGTTCTGATGAATTTGTGGATGAGAAATGTTGGAGACAAAGACGGTGATGGTCTTGAAGATTTCGAAGATCTACTAAAATCGGGAAGGTTTGTCGATTCTAACGATGAAGAAATAAATGCCATCAAAGAGACAAAACTAATAGATAAGTGATTAGAATTCAAGGTAAGGTATTTATAAGTAACAAGATTAATGTATTTAAAAATATTATAATGAATAACGTAATCAGTATAAAGTATCTAAATTCAATAGTACGATTTACATGTATATTTATATATTATGAGATTTTCTATGACATAAATGTAATTAGAATTTAATAAATCAACTTTTTTACTGAAAAAAATTGCAGCTATTTGAACAACTATTTTCGCATGTTTTTTGCAATTTTTATGTTTTATGGATTTGTAATTTTTTTTGTTTATCAATGTAACATGGAATCTTAAGTTTTTCGAGTAATTAAAGTGTAAATTTTAATAAATAGCTCAAAATTGAACACGGACAAAATTTTTTTTTTGGTTTCTTTGCATTTTCTGAGAACATTTATCATAGTAATGTATATTTTTAGTTTATCATAGTAATGTATATCAGAAAGTAGGGATTTCAACGAACAAAAAGCCCACCGACTTTTCTAAAAAAGCAGATATTTTGATTCGAGAATTTTCGTTTTAAAATTAGGGTGCTTTTTCGATATTAAGTCAAAATAAGATGAAAAATAAATATTTTAAATAAAAAAACTTACAGTGTGTTTGGGACATAAAAAGGCACGTTTTTACCAAATTTCTTTAAAAAAAAATTGCATAAGAAAATAGAAAACCAAAAACTTGAACTTTTCACATAAATTTTGAGGTTGACGTTGTAGATCTTTTTATTACCTACAACTTTGCCGTTTAACTTTTTTCCATAGGACTTGTAATTTTGCCGGAAATCGAGAAAAACGGTTTTTTACCCTTAAAAGCTCACCCCATCCACTTCCCGATCTCAGATCGCCCGTAAATTATTTTTCCTTTCATTTTTGTTATATTCTCTTCCTTTTACAGTGGGTTTCCTACTATTATTTTTTTGGTTTTCAAAAATTATCGACCCTGGTCTATTCTGAATCAAAAACTTTTTTTGGCACATGTTTATACCACCTACCCAGGTAAGTCTGGCAAACACTCATCTTACCTACACATCTTGCCTATAGATATTATTGTACTATTGTCTAAAATTTCTACCCGAATAAAACACTTCATGAAACAGGAGCGTCTACGACTATAATGTTTACAAAACAAAATGGGCCTTAAATTAACATTTATATTTTTACTATAGTTATTAAAATGACTTTTATTTAAAGTAGAAGCATAATTTCATACCCAGCATAAGGTGTAAATGATGAGTAATCTTACGAGATAAAAATATGAAACTAAGCAATGTACAAATATTGCGGTAATTAAAAGAAAAAATATAGTTGGGAACAATGATATATCATCACACATATACTGATGTGAATCTATGTAAATATGCGTATGTCGAGTAGGTATTAGATAATTTGTAGCTTTTATTACATCTGAATGAGTAATAAATAATTGATACGGGTAACACAATGGTATATGGTATTATTATATATCTATTGATAGTGTATTGTTTAATAAATATGCGTTTAAGAGTAAAATTGGTTTTTTGCAAAGTCATTTTGCCTTTTCCTACCATTATTCATGTTTGAGTATAGCAAAATAATGCTAGAAACTCATTAATAATAAACAGAGAACAACGTCAACTGCATCCATTACTCAGAAAAAGTATAGGGAGAACGTAATAATAACTACTTCAAATTTACTGTTTTATGAATCTAAAGATATAAATAAATATATCCAATATATCCCCAGCAGGTCAACTTTTGCAAATCGATCTCGCTATGGCGTAAACATTTGCCGTTTTTTAGCCGTTAATTAACCGTGAAAGAAAACATATTGCCGCTCTTTTTTTTAAAATCAGGTAACTTCATATGAAGTTAGCAGGTCACAATATATTATATAAAACATGAATTAAAAAAAAATTACATTAGCTTAAAATTTGCCGTTTTTTTGCCGCTGACGAATGGTTATAAGGAAAATGTTGTAGGTTTCGTTTTATAAACAGAAAATTTATTTCGTCGAATATCGATTCCCGAATATGAATCAAATTCCGGAATATTAATAGACCAAATCAAATGGCAAAATGGCATGCAGAAAACGGGTTAAAAAAAATCGACCGAAAAACTCGGTTGTCCGGCTGAGATACAGTGATCTTGATGTTTTTGTCTATTAATATTAATAAACAAATAACGACAAAAGCGCAACCCAACGCAATTAATCGTTTGATTTAATCTTCACGATTAAATCAAACAAGTCGAACGGCAAAATATCAGCCAAAACAAGTCGAAAAAATACTTTTCACAGCGAGAAACTCGGTTGTCCCGCTGAGTGCCCTAGATTTCGAGGTTTTTGTTTATTATTATCTATAAATAATCTCGAAATCACGGAATCTCAGCAGGACAACCGAGTTTTCGGCTTGGATTTTGCCGTTCGCCTAGTGTCATTTAATCGCGAAGAGCGCGATTTAGTCGTTAATTGTTTACTGATAGTAATAAACAAAAAACCTCGAAATCACGGAAATCTCAGCAGAGCAGCAGAGTTTTCGGCTGATATTTTGCCGTTCGCCTTGTTTGATTTAATCGTGAAGAGTGAGATTTTAAGTTAATACTTTACTGATAGGTAGTAATAAATAAAAAATCTCGAAATCGAGAGCTCGCAGCGGGACAACCGGCTTCTTCGCTTGGAAAATTTTTTTTGAGTCGTATTTTGGCTCTGATTTTGTCGTTCACCTAGTTTGATTTAATCGTGAAGAGGGCGATTTTCTCGTTAATTATTTATTGATAATATAATAAACAAAAAAACTCGAAATCACAGAATCTCAGCAGGGAAACCGAGTTTTCGGCTTGGAATATTTTTTTTTGACTCGTTTTTTGGCTCAGATTTTGCCGCTTGCCTTGTTTCATTTAATCGTGAAGTGCGATTTTGTCGTTAATTGTTTTAATCATTTAATCGCGAAGAGTGCGATTTAGTCGTTAATTGTTTACTGATAGTAATAAACAAAAAACCTCGAAATCACTGAATCTTACCGGAGCAACCGTGTTTTTTGCTTAGAAAATTCGTGTTTTGACTCGCTAGAGTTCGTCAGAAATCTGCTCATTACACAAAATAGTACTTTTCCCAACTGGTTACATAAATAGCTATTTTTCTATTTTATTTTCAAATTTCTTTGTCAGACACAGCTTTGACCGCACGCTGTCCCAGGAGCACTTCAATCCATGGGATCGCGTGCAGCCAAGATATTTTATTATTTTTATTGTAATATTTTTATTTATTTTTCTCTTTCTGGATAATGTAATGATATTTAACATGCATTTCTTAAAATAACAATTTTAAAACAGACAAAAGGACAAAAGACAACCTAAGTATACAGTATACAAGAAGACATACCTAAGTATACTTCAATTCATGGGACCGCGTGCGGTCGTCATTTTATTATTTTTATTGCGATATTTTTATTTATTTTTCTCTTTCTAGATAATGTAATGATATTTGACATAATTTTATTTGAATAATTTTTAAAACAGACAAAAGGACATTTTTTTAATTGTATAATAATTGTAAACCTACTTTATTTTAAAAAATGTTTAAAAAATCCCCAACCTGCTAACATTACTTAGTCTACGTGTTAAGTATATGAAAGTGTTGGATAAAGAAACAAATAAATAACAAAGTGAAGTAGTAATAGTTTAGTTTTTACCGTATAGATTAGTCTAATTTACCATAAAATATAATAACATACACGAAAGTATTATAAATAGCTACTTACTATTGAACAGGTTAATTTTTATTGCGTACCTTAAAAGTATTATCACATTCAGGAAATTAGAAATATGCTTCCTACAAATAGGTACAAGATAAGGATGATAGGTATGTCAAAGAATGTGAAACTGATTAATAATTACTAATATATTGAAGTTTAACTATCACTTTTAAATACGTGCATTAAATACGTATACCTAGATGAAGTCCTGTTAAAAATATGACCTTATATTTGTGCCGTTTAAAAATGGGTTTAGAGCTAAAAGGCCCATTTCCAAAGAGCAACTACAACTAATTACCCTATTACCTAATTCAATTTTATGACAAAAAATCTGGTCAAATCTAGTAGACACTTACTAATAATGTGGGCTAAACAATGTTACCATCATTCAAAGAAAACTGTAATTACCTGTATACTCCTAGTAGCAAATTCGACTCCTATTGTAGATTTGGATTCCAAATTAAATTCATTCCTAGTGAATCTCGACAATAAGTTACTTTTTCCTACCCCAGAATCGCCAATCAGGACAACTACAAGACAAAATTGGAATTTAATTTTAGAAAGTAATCCTTTCTCATTCTATAACACACACAATTAGCATAATATATAGATGATTCATATTAACATTAACGATTTTTCCTTAGGCTGTAATATCTCCAAGTTTTTATGCCTTTCAAAGCATAGCTGAATAAGAACAATAATTATTTATAATTGATTATGTGTATCTGACGTTTGTAGTTGTTAACACAATGGACACAACAACTTGACCTCTGACTTTGCTGACATGTCATTCTAGGCCAAATCACAATACGCAAAAATCTAAATAACTTTCAAATAGAGGCATATCTTACCTTTGAATAAATAATCATACTCATCGTCCTTTGTACTCATCTTTATCACGTATTAGTTTTTCCTACCCTCCCCAAGATTCTTCAAAATAATAACACAAAGAACAATAATATTACTGCATATCACAACAAAAATATCGTTCCGATTAAAACTTTTGTTCTATCACAGACACATTACTCCCGATACGCTTCTAAATGGATGCACGATGATTTCTGGATATTTGGATTACCTTTTTGATTTTATAAACCGACAAAATGGCGTCGGGATACTTTATTGTTGATTACGAACGCCCCTTGTCGAGAACTGTCAGATTTTGTTTACGTTACGCATGCGTCACTTGACAACTAAACGGTGCCGCCACCACAACGGATCGAATGGAATTTCTCACGTTTCACGCACACATCTTCGGATGCGACGCGCATGGTGAACTTGTTCCGGAATCCGGGTTCGATTTGCATTAGTTCAAATTTTAAATTAGGAACTGTTTTAGGAAAGTAGGTCCAAGTTGAAGCTAGATACGATGTACAGTATAACGACCGTATTTATATCTTATTTTATAACCGCAAATGTTTCTATAGGGGTAAAGCTAAAAGCGCTTTTATTCTAGGACTGTGTTATTAACAATTTTAAATTTAAAATTACTGTTTATGTCTAAAAAACATGCTACATTAAACCACAGGTTTCATTAACGGTAAAAACAAATCAGTAGGCTTTGGCACCTATTTACTTGGACATATAGTTCCATTGCTTAGTTCTTAAACATCTTCTTTTGGGATGTAGGTGTTATATAAATGGCACAGATTAATGGCCTTCAAATTAGGGAAGACCCTGTTTAGGAATCAGTGGATAAGTCATCTATTGTTTCCTATTTCACACTTAAGAATGAAAGCTCTACACCATAACAAACATTTAAAAGTTTAAAAAACCTACTTTGTAGGAAAGGAATTTGGCCTACTGAGGCTTACAACAGATGTCAAACCAGGAAGACATTTGAATTTGACAGAAATGTCATAAGTTATTGTGCGTCTGTTGAACAGAAATTTGTTTACTCTTTTAAGGAATACTACTACAGAAAAATAGTAAAACTTTATAACGTAAACAACCTGGCATATTTTATACACATTCTTTAAAAACATTTAGTCACCTGCAGTGTTTCTTCAGGAATTTCTGATATGAAATTCGTTGATTCATCACCAGTAAATGTCTTGCTGTAGTTATTGATTTGGAATTTCAAGGTTCATACGAAATCCATGGGTAGTCGTTTGACAAAAAGAACTAGTTTTGTTTCAAAAATATATATTTACACACATTTACATTTTTGCAATCTAAAATATAGGCACTTTCGAATTTAAAAATTGTTTAAAACATGAATGATGCACATTCATAAGTGTACACATTTTTAAGAGCTATTTTTGCAAAATTAAGGAACAATGTCATAATGAAACAACATTTAAGTGATATTTAGTTATTTAGATAATAAAAAAATCGATAGACTAGAAAAATTATATTCTAAAAATTAATTCATACTTAAAAGCTAAAACATAGTGTTACCAATTAGAAATGTATTGAAAAATAGTAATAAATATCTTATTTTAACATTTTTAAGCATATTATTTATGAGCAAAGTACTAACATATTAAAATCTAATTGTAACACAGCTTTTTTTTGAAAAAATAAGTTAAAGGGACCCAAACCGGCTACAGAGAAATACCTTTCTTCATATGCCGCAAATTAAGTCACGTCTGACCTTTACAAAATTTAAACGCCTTTACAAAATGGTCTCCATATACAAGAATTGAATTTCAAAATTTTTGTGTTAATTTAGTCTCAAAATATATAAATGTGCTTTATTTCAGTGTTCTTTGGTGTGACTGTAGTTTTTTATTCATTTCCGTGTATTTTACTGATTATATTCGCTTTGTGCACTGTTTGAAATAGTTCTCTGAGGCCAGTTCAGATCATAACATTTCGTTTATCTCCTAAATAAAACATCCCTCCTCAAAATAATGATTTGGCAGTGCGCAAACGTTCCACTCTGTATTTTACGTATTTTATAAAAATATGGTTCCGCATTCTCGAGCGAAAGATCTCTTAAACCATTCTAAACTGTATTTTCCTTTTCGTTGTTAAAATATTTACATATACACAAATAGTAATAATTTATTTTGCTCAATACAATTATACCCCCAAAAAACTTATCGAGCATTTCTTCCAATAAGACGTCTAAAATGTCCTTCTAAATTATATTTATCAAACGTTTTTTACAGCGAAAAGTGTCCCTTTGAAATTTTTTTGATTGACTAGAAAATTTGAAATTTTGTAGATTTTTATTGGAAAATTGCTTCGATAAGATTTTCGGCGGGAGTTCATATATCACATTTTAATATACATAGTTAAAGTAGCACCATTTTTATCTTTTTTTTTGTTTAAATAATTTATAAAATATACAATTACGCTTTATTAACTGTTCTTTAAATTAATAGATATTTCATTAAAATTGTACTATATAAAAACCTTCTTTTCTTAAATCTTAACTATGAAAATTTGAGCTGAAAAAGGCATTTTTCATTTATATTATAAGGCAGCTAGAATAGACTTTGGTTATATCAAACTTTTACGCAAGTTCTCCTCCATGTTTTTAACTTCGTTACAGAAAATGCGCGTCTTACATAAATAAGGGGTACATTATATCAAAAATAAAAGAGGCATTCCTATACGCCTCATTTTCGCAGATCCCCGTCAAATTTTTCCTAACCTAATTCTTTCACACCTTATCCAAAATGGCGTCCGATTGGCAAACAAACAACCCCTCATTGGAAAACAATTGCTTTAATGTAAAAAGGACAGTAATGCAAGTATTACTGTCATACTATTTGAGGTTCTAATATTTCGCATGAGCTTTCTTTCGCTAAAACACTTCATCAACATGTCTTTCGTTATTATACAAGATGACCCGAGTGTATGAAATTAATCCCCTCAATGTTTTTGTTGAGAAATAGGTTTGAAAATACCTGGTGGGGCTGATGGTGACATCTCTAATAAGGTATGATAACGTTATAACCTCAAAACCGATTAGCTTGTATACAAACACCAGTTGTTTACATGGGCCTCTATGCTGTATTTGACAAACAAATGCACTTTACTTACATAATACAGAACAAAAAAAATGGCCTGCATATTGTCGGCTTCACAAGTAATCTACGTAATACCAGTTTAAGGCGATATTGGTATTTTATTTACTTGTCAATATAAAATCCACCCAAAGAAATATGCTGCACCGTTTGGACTCTCGGCAATACTTTTCTGACACCTGTCATAAATCAACACAGAAAACAAATGAAGTTCCTAATGAATCAGTGGTAGTGGCTACAGAAAAATGATTACATTAAAACCAAATGCAATGAATCACATGCCGATAAATCACGTAATAAGTGCGAATCCACAAAGGGCATATTCGAGGGCCGGCTATTGCGGAAACTCGTTCAATCAAACAAAGTAGAGAAGTCCTCTGGAAGAGGGAACTGTAGGTCGCCACATTAGTTCAAATGACCCGATGTAATTAAAGTTTCCTTCTGCAGCCGTTGTTTGGTGCCAGTAAGTGTAGGTCGCTGAAGTAGTTCAAATGACCCAATGAAATCAATGTTCCCTACTGCAGCCGTTGTTTGGTGCCAATCAATCGCCATTTTCCAATGATTTTTGGGGATAATCCTCTGCACGGAAAAAATATTACAACAATTTACCTATCTCAAAGGCAATTGTTCCATAAAAAAAATTCACCGCGATATTGAGCTGTCTCTTTTGTAGGTTATGAAGTTAACATAAAAAATATACAACACACACATAACCCACGGAATTGGTTTTTTTTTAAAGAAAGCTAAGAACATTTTATACGGCTTTTGGTGTGAATATTTTAGATTCGGTACGGTTGGGTTACTGCAACTTTCGAACGAAACTGCTAGCGCATAGCTTTGGCTCATCCCTTATTTATACAAACCGGACGATAGTACGAATAGCAAAAAAACACAAACACAAATTTCCCTGCTATTTATAAAAAACCTTGCTTTGAAACGTGACTTTTGGCAAGAGTAAAGAAAGGCCTTTGCAGGTCTACTCGAATCGAAAATCAAAGATACTTTGGGGTTCCACCCCTTTTTCACTTACGCAAACTTATCACACGTACACCGGCCCGCCCTGGTTGTCGTTATCGTCTAGGTTAATTTTGTTGAATGCCGCTAGGCCGCCATCATCGAAGAACCTCCTGAAAGTGAACTCGAAGAAGCCGTGGAAGAGCTTCGAGTTGTCGAGCAGCTCGTCGGAAGTGCTCGAGTCCAGCGAGGTCGAGTTGCGCAGTCTGTCCGGATCGATGGGATCGAAATTCGACGTGTCCGTGGGGTAGTCGATGCGGGGCTTGTGCGGCGCCGGCTGCCGTCTCAGGCCCTTTTCAAAATCAATGTCTTTGAAGAATGGATGAGATTTCACTTCACTGGCATTTTTACCTAAACGTGTGTCGGCACTACAGCACAATTTTAATATCAAGTCCGTGCTCTCCTTCGAGAGGTTCGCTTGTTTCGGGATCTGCAGGGTCGTCTCCCAGTGGATCACCTAGAAAAATCGTCAATCACACTGGCATCCATCACAAAATTTCCAATTCAGATCAAGAGAGATTTTTAAACCCAAAAAAAACATCATCACCCTAATAGACAAATTTCCAAATGTTTCTTACCTTGTACTGCGTTTCCGCTGGCGTATTTGCTAGAAACGGTGGTTGGCCCACCAACATTTCATAGAGAATCACGCCGACGCTCCACCAATCGCAAACGTGAGTATACCCGGTCCTCTGTAAGACTTCGGGGGCTATGTAGTTCGGTGTGCCTACTAAAGAGTGCGCCAGGCACCTGTGCTCTCTCCGTCGTCGCCTCTCCAGTGGTTTCAGGCTCTTACACTTACACTCTTCGTTCCAGTCGTCGATCGGATCCATCGAGTCTTGCCTGTTGTGGTCTCCTAAGGCAGAACAAGTCCTATAAAACCCCATTGCCACTCATTTATGCTCGTGAGCATAAGTTTTTTTTTTTTAATTTCACAGGAAAAACCCAAATTTTAAGACATTAAAATATTAAAAATTAAATTGAAATTTCTGAGCTTCATTTTAAAAATGTTTGACCTTGAAAAATCTAAAATTTTCGTATGCGATGTTATTTGGGCCCTGCGGAACGCAAACAAAATTCGAATTGAATCAAAACGGCGAATCGGTGTAAATGCTTGTATTTTTTAGTAGTGCAGTCTGCCTATTTTTGGCCCTATGTTAATTTTTCACTTCGGAGATACAGTAAACAAAAATATGTAAAAAATCTGAAATTTTCCGTAGAATTCAATAAAGCAAAATAGGTCCAATAGTAAATTGGGCCCAAAGTTGGCCCAAAACGGGTTTTCCATTTTACTCTGTCATGGATGCCATAAGGTGAAAAAGGTTTTATACAAAAGTTGTACGTAGAACTATTAAATACGGATCGATCTGTAGAAATCCGATGTCAAAAAATTCAAAAATAAACTATTTATTTGCAAAAAAATCGTTAAAAATCGCGTTTTTTGAAATGCTCATATCTTTGTGACAACAAATAATTTTTTCACGAAACTTGTTGTAAGTGTAGCTCTCTACTAACTGAAAAAGATTATTTTCAAAAAATTTAAAAATATAAACTTTTTGCAATAATTGATTTTTTCGAAAACCACGTTTTTTTAAAATCTCGATAGCTCATACGCGCTTTCATATTTAGTGTCAATTTGGATCTTAAAATTTTCTTGAAAAGTTGTACTAACTTTTTTATTTATTGCGCGCTTTTTAAATTGATCGTTAATATGCGAAAAATCGTTTTTTTTTGTAATAAAAAAAAGTCGATTTTTTTTCAAGAAAATTTTTTACCTTTTTTGTTAGCAGCATTGAATAGCTGTTTTTTTTTATAAATTTACAAAACAAAATTTTTTATCTACAACCCTTTGGAGCCGAGATCATTTTTTTTATAAAAAATCTAGTGTTGCTATCTTTTAATATTAAGGGATGAAATTTAACTGAAGGAGTTTGTAGTTCAATACTCATATTTTACATAAAAAAATACAATGACATATTCGCTCTCTATTCTTTGGAAATTTAATGGTGATTCTTAAAGACATATGAGTTGACAGGTAAATAATAATTAATTGTTAGCAATAATTTCTGTATAAAAATAAAATATTAGTAGGCAGACTGCACTATAATACTCAAATGAATACGATTGACAGTGAGATTGGAAAAAATATATACATTATACTGTTTATTTTATTATATTGTTTATTTTATTATATTGTTTATTTTATTCTTACCGTTAGGTTGGTAATACTTGGAGTTATGCGTCCAACGAAAGCCGGTGCACAAACCAAAATCTGTCAATTTGATGTGACCGTCCTTGTCTATTAGAATATTGTCCGGTTTGATGTCACGATGAATAAAGCCCATCTTATGAACACTTTCCACGGCACACGTTAACTCTGCTATGTAAAATCTGAAAGGAAAACGGCGTGGCGTTTAATTGTATATAAGCAATAAAAATCCCCTCTTACCTAGCCAATTTCTCTTCAAAAATCCCCAGCTTGATAAGTAACGACATTAGATCCCCACCAGGGATATAATCCATTACGAAATATAGAATATCGCTGTCTTGAAACGAGTAATACAACTTGACGACCCACTCATTATCAGCCTCCGCTAAAATATCGCGTTCAGCCTTAACGTGCGCCACCTGATTCCGCTTTAACACGTCGGCTTTGCGCAACGTCTTCATGGCGTACAAGTGATTGGTGTCGATCTTCCTGACCAAAGTGACCTCCCCAAAGGCGCCTACACCTATCGGCTTGATACGCACAAACATACTCTTGTCCATCTTTGCTCTCTTAAGCCTAATATAATTAGACTCTTTCTGTGACAGCATCTTCCGCATCTGCATCTGCGCCTCAGGACTCAAGCCGATTTTGTTCATCTCCTTCTCCAGCTGCATGCGACGGAACATTCTCTGTCGGTACGACTTGATAACATTCTCTATGTGCTGCTCCATGAAGAACTTGAACGCTTGTGGGGAGTAGTTTTTCACTTTGCCATCCCGACGCTCTTCCTCTTTCTCTTTGCTGATCTTTTTTCGTTCGGGTATGGGCGACTGATGCTTTATTTTAGTGTACGGAGGCAACTGAGGGGGCACGTCAGCGTTTTTGTTATCGCAGTTGCCGTTCATCATGTGACTGTTGTTGTTGGCGCTGCTGTTCTTCACGGACGATGATGCTGCAAATGAAAATTACGCACAATCAGCAAGAGTCAATACTCATTACACTTTCGATTCTTCCCTACGCGTTGAGATTATAATAAATATTACCTACAAATTACGATTTTGTATCTATCTTACAGAATTAGATCCAGCATTCGATCAGTATTCGTTCCAGCATTAGATCCACAGGAATTCCATCAGATCAAAATGTCCTAAGTATACCTAAAGAACCTTTGAAAGTATACCTAAGAACATTTAAATGTCGAAAATGGCAATTATTACTATTATCGTATGCCATTTGGTTCAAAGAACACATCTGATCATGGATAACGTTCCAAGCATATTTCAAATATAAAATCAGTATTTCAAGACTTTAATAGAAGGAATTTAGTAAGAAATTATAGGAAACCTCACCCTACAAGAGAGGCGAAAATCATTCTTAGGACATCTCATAATACATAAGATTTATTGATACCTCTGCTAGAATTAGGATGTCGTATCTATTTTACAGTATTAGATCTAGCCTCTGGGTTCTACCAGATCATAATGTCCTCTGAAAGTATACCTGAGAACATTTAAATGTCGAAATTGGCCATTATTAATATTATGGTATGCCATTTGGTTTAAATAACACATCTGATCATGGATAACGTTCTAAGCATATTTCAAATATAAAATCAGTATTTCAAGACTTTAATAGAAGGAAATTAATTCTTTAATAAAGGAAAATAAATTCTTAATAAATAAGAATTTATAGGAAACCTCACCCTACAAGAGAGGCCAAAATCATTCTTAGGACATCTCATATTACAGAAGATTTATTTATACCTTTGCTAGAATTAGAATGTTGTATCAATTTTACAGCATTAGATCCAGCCTCTGGATTCCATCAGATCAAAATGTCCTCTGAAAATATACCTAAGAACATTTAAATGTCGAAAATGGCCATCACTAATACTATCGTATACCATTTGGTTTAAAGAACTCACCCACCCCTTTCCAAGGAATTTTCGATAATGTTCTAAGCATATTTCAAATAGAAAATCAGTATTTCAAGAATTTAATAGAAGGAATATAATAAGAATTTATAGGAAACCTATACCTACAAGAGAGGCGAAAATCATCTTAGGACATCTCATATTACAGAAGATTTATGTATACCTTTGCAAGAATTACTAAACTCTGTGTTTTCGCTTACAAAAATGGTAATGGATTTTATACAACCATGGGAATAAAATAAACGAAATACCTGTAGGTGGTAGCGGGGGAGCCCCATTATCGGCATACTGGTTCCTACCCTCTCCAGAGCTAGTGGACTGGGGGCTGTCAGACCTGCACTCGGAATTAACTACCGGGGAATATTTCCTCTGCAAAGGCTGATGCACATGGGGGCTGGCTCTGGGAGACATGGAGCTTTCCACTGTGTAAACCTGTGCGTGACTCTCGTCGGAATAAGGAGGCGGCGGTAACGGTGGGTGCGCTATACCCCTGTGTGCCTTTGCCTTGGCTTGCATCGTGCTGGCGTAGCTAGGCGGTTCTGTGGTAGGTACCGTTACCGGTGTGGTGTTGCCGGATGGGTTAGACGAGACACCAACTGGTAGAGGTGCTGCGGGTTTGGAACCGTTGGTATAACCTGTAACTATTTCAACGATTTATTTGATACATATCCATACTTAAAAAAATGTAGATGTACCTTTTTGCTGAATCGAGACTGTGTAAGATGGC
>CAXKVY010010076.1:0-24478 GCA_964058915.1 Tetropium fuscum
ATTGTAAACCGCAAATGTTCTTCAAAATTCACTTGAAAATTATTTAGACAATATTCATTATTCATATTTGGCAACAGCATAGAGAACGAGCACACTATGAAAAGAACGTCACTGAATACTTCAATAGAAAATATTTAACTTGTATAGGAGGCACGATGTTATACATTGGGAACACTAAAAGTCCGGACATAACTCCTATGGATTTTTTCTTTGGCGTGGAGATCGGAGAGTTTTTTTCTAGATTGGAGATTGGTGATCAGTTACCTCGTATGTTTTAGGAGATTTTTGATATCCGTTTTGAGAATAAAAAATTCTGCAAAAATCTTGTCTATCGCTTTTTTGTCAGCTTTTTTAGTTTTTGAGTCAGCAAAAAATACGTGAGATGAGCGGGGGTGCTCATTTTAAGATACACCCTGTATATTGCAAGAAATGCAGATATTTTGTTAAAGATAAAGTACATCTCAATTCAAGGCTTGTACCTTTGACTCCATATAGTCAAAGTATCTACTTTCAAGTATTGGAATAGGTATACGTATATGCTCTACAAAATCGATCATTTTGACGAACATCGAGTCCTCTCATCACTCAATCTCACTTAGCTATTCCTAATGGAATACAACGCAAAGAAATGCCTTCAAGAAATCCATTAGTTAATAAAATAGGCCAACAGAGGTAGCAGTATATTTACCTACGAGACATGCTACGAAATAGGTAAGTAGGATACGTTTTTCTATATTTAGATATTCGTTTTCAAAATTAGTTTCTTACGGGATACGTATTGTCCACTGTCGTATGACGTATTGTCCACTGCCAATGAGAATTAATTATTCTGTTGTAATGTAGTTTTCTTAATATCTTTAAATTTGCGGTTTTTAGAAGGTAATTGAAATTATTATAATCTATTTTACTTGCAAGAAAATTAGTCAATTTATTTAATTCTATAATAATAATAATAATAACGTTTATTTGCATAAATAGTAGGTTATAAAATATGAACAATGTAAATATGAATAAATGTTAAACAGTATTAATACTATAACTAGATAACTCTGAAAACAAATAATTTAAATTCTTAATAAAACGTAACAATAATAAAGTACAGTAAACACATAAACACATAAAGTTGCTAATAAACAAATATACTCAATAAGTGACTTAACACTTGTTTTGAGTTAAGAGGAACAAAGATTATGAAACAAGGTTAAAAATTAAGATAAGATAAATAATATAATTTATACCACTAGTATAAATGACAATATAGGGTCACGAGTATTTACAAGTTACGAGTAGTTACGAGTAGTACGAATATATACGAGTAGTTAGTACAAAAATCTCAACGTTTCAGTTATAAAGATTATAAGGTAGGTAAGTTATTTAAGAAAATTAATTGTGAAATATGATTCATGAATGAATGAATGATGATATGAATGTTGAAATATAAGCGTTTTAGTTTTTTTTTGTATTACGTAATATTAACTCTATTTTTAATTTCGACACTAAAATAATAAGATCATTGTCCAATAGATGTTGACATCAAAGGTATAGTATGGAGGTGTTTTTGTCTAGTATTTTAGGTATGACCCGGCAATATGTTATTTTTTACCCGGTGATACTTTATGTTGAGATTGTAATAGTACAATTGTCTAATATCAAAAACATGTACCTCTTTATATAACAGATTACTAGGATGAGTTAAGTCTGTAATGTAGTAATATTCTCAAGAATATTTTCTGAATAATTTCCAGAGGACGTAAATGAGTTTTAAGTGCACTACCCCACGCTAATATACTGTAGGGCAAATGGCTTTCTACCAAGGCAAAATAAAGTATTCTTAGTTGTTGTAAGTTAAAGATATTTCGTAAGTATTTAAATCTATATAGTATCGTCTGTAGTTTCCTAATAGTATATTTTATATGTTTATCCAATCGTAAGGGCCTGTCAGTGACAACTCCTAAATATTTAATATCTGTTGAGGGCATGATTATATGTTACTTCTTATGAATTCCAATTTTTAGGTGTGAAAATGGAGGAAGACCAGAAGCGTAGCAGCTAAATGGTAAGTAGTTAGTTTTTTCGAAATTTATTGTTAGTAGCTTGTGATCGAACCAGTTTTTAATATCCGTTAAGTCCTTTTCAACACTTATTTTTAAGTTTTCCCATGAGTTGGCTTTGAAAAATATTGAAGTGTCATCCGCGAATCCTATGTCTGCTCTACACAAGGATAGAGAGAATAGGTCATTTATATAGATAGAGAACAAAACCGGACCCAACACTGTACCTTGTAGCACTCCATATTCTGCAGTTAGTGTATCACCTATTACATTATTTACTTCCACGCTCTGATATCTGTTGGTTAGGTAACTTTGAAGCAGTTTTAAACTATTCCGTCTGATACCAATGTCATCAAGTGATTGTAAACGTAAGGAATGCCTAACTGTATCAAACGCTTTTGATAAGTTAATAAACGTACAGAGACAGGATGTTCATTGATTTAGTGCAGAGTGGATTTTTGTTGTTAAAGCTACTATTGCATCTTCAGTTGTCACATTCTCTTTAAATCTAAATTGGTTTTCGGAAATTGTGTTATATCTTGTAATATAAGCATTTAGTCTCTTTTTTTATAATCTTTTCAAAAACTTTGGTTACATTTGTTATAAGAGATATAGGTCGATAGTTACTGCCGTCCTCTTTATCTCCTCTTTATAGATAGGGACAATAATGGATTATGTTGGCCAGTGACCAATTTCCATACATCGGTTGAAGATGAATATCAAGGGTGTCAAGATGTATTGGCTTCTTACATATGCTTATTACGTATGCTTGTACATATTATATACCCTATGACTAAAAACATAGGCACTACTATTCGAGCCATTTTATTATTCTTTTAATTTTAAAGTACCGATATTGAGCCACGTGAAATCCCCGTCAGTTGCGGTAACGTCCTTTACACAATCCAAAAAGGACCATTTGGTGGGCGTGGAATCGTTGGCACTTACTTTTTGAAGATAACGGAGTGGCAGTAACGGTCAATTCTGGTCGCTACACACACATGAAAAGTTTTCTTTTGTATCGGACTATACAGAACACGATACAGTGGATATAAATTGTGGTTCCAAAAATACGGAGCCACCGCCCACTCTACAAGAGTTCCCGAATTGGGTTATTTTGCGGTTCGGCGATGTTTTGTAATATGTCCGATCACCGGACTTGTCAACCTGTGCCTTCTCTCTATAGAGCTACCTCAAGTCGCATGTTTATCAGGGGGGGAAACCGAAAATACTGGAAGTGTTGGAGATCGGACAGACGATAGATCGGCGGCATCGCACGCAACCTCCATGAAAGAGTGGATATCAACT
Source organism: Tetropium fuscum (assembly GCA_964058915.1). Taxonomy (NCBI): domain Eukaryota; kingdom Metazoa; phylum Arthropoda; class Insecta; order Coleoptera; family Cerambycidae; genus Tetropium; species Tetropium fuscum. Next base: position 3,360 of record CAXKVY010010076.1, read on the forward strand.
GTGAGAAAAGACTTCAAACTTGTATGTAATAAAATGGTCTTCACCTTAACACTACAATTTTTTGCAAATAATATTCTTCAATAGCATGTCATTGTATTGCCTATGTGTTGTGTATACCAGTAAAAATGTTTTCTCAGCAGATGAAAGTATGCTGCTAATGTCAAAAATTATTATATATTTGATTATACAAAATTATATGATATAAGTCATTTATTGGTTCCATCGATATTCCGAAAATGTTTACATTGTATTGGCGAATTCCGTTTTATACTATAATATCAAAGTATTTACCAGATCCTCTTCCAAAAAATAGACACGCAAAATACACACGGTTACACTTTACTATAATAGTATCTATCAAATATGTAATTCCTATTACAGCTTCGCAGTAATGGTAGGAGCCGATATGCTCCATCAACTACCGCTAGCATGATAATATGCGTATGCACTCTCGTAACATAATTTTAATTATTCAAACCGAAATTACTATATTTTTTTACTGGATAGGAACCTTTGATGTAACTGTAACACTCGGAGTAGTTTCCACAAACACCAAAACACTTTCACTTCGCTCGACGCGCGTCTCCGACTTACCACTTATCAAAATGTTTGACTAAGGAATTTGAAAGTTTGCCCATTGCACAGCCTAGTTTTTCAGTTAAAAATTCGAATGATTTCATTGATAAGGTCAAGAATATTCAATTGCAAGAGGGTGAAATTTTGATTTCCTTTGATGTTTGTTCATTATTTCCTAGTGTACCAATTCCACAGACCTTGGACTATCTTGAGGATTTACTCGAATTAAACAACTATAGAAGGGAAGTAATAGAAGAATATATAAACCTTACAGAACTTTGTATGAAACACAATTGCTTCCGTTTCAATGACAAGTTTTATGAACAACATGAAGGAACCGCAATGGGTAACTGTTTATCGCCTTTCATTGCTAATGTCTTCATGAGTCGTTTTGAAACTGAAGCAAAAGAAGAATTCGAGTATTTTCCTAGGATTTGGCATAGGTATGTGGATGCCATTTTTGCCGTGTTTGACACTAAGATTGCGGATGTAGAAAACTTCATTTCCAAATTAAATAGTCGTTTCACTTATGTAAAGTTTACATATGAACTAGGAAATAATGGAAAACTTTCATTTTTAGATGTATTAGTAATTAAAAATAGTGATAATGGGTTAGAATTTGATATATATAGAAAGGATACCAGTACGATCAGATATAGTCCTAATGACTTTCACCACTGCTATCAACATAAAATGGCAAGTTTCAATTTTCTTGTCCATCGTTTACTAAGTTTCCCTCTCAGTAATGAGAGATTTGAAAAAGAAAAAGTACTAATTAAAGATATAGCTGTGAGTAATGGTTATCCTAGAGATATAGTTGAAAAACTAATTAGGAAGCGTAAATTTAAGGACACACTTCGTAATTCTACGACCTTTCAAAAGGATATAGAGGCTCCAAAATATGTATCCATCCCGTACGAACCCCGGTTTACTCGTGGTTTGAGTAAGGTTTTCAAAAACGTGGGTATAACAGCGATTCATTCGTCGAGCAACAAATTACAACAACTTTTAGACAATCCAAAGGATAAAATTGTTCCAAATGAAAGGTCTGGGACTTACGAAATTAGTTGTAATGATTGTGATCGAAAATATATTGGACAAACGAGACGGTCAATTAACACCAGATTTAAAGAACATATGGCTCATCTAAAATATGGAAGAACAGATAAGTCTAGTGTTGCACAACATGCTTTTAACAACAATCATAGAATAGATATTAGTAATTTAAGATTAGTTAGAAATGTGACCAATAATAGACAGTTGGATGCATTTGAGAGCATAGAAATTGTAAAATGTAATAGTAGTATGAATAGCGACAAGTGACCTATCCCGTATAGCCCGCTTTACGCGTTGCTTAGCAACCGATGATTGAAGCGTGATTAGTCACGCGTAAATTTCACGGTGATATCATACCGTAGCCCGCTTTACGCGTTGCTTAGCAACCGATCATTGATGCGTGATTAGTCACGCGTAAATTTCACGGTGATATCATTAGTGACGTCACCGGAAAAATAGTATACATATGGTAGATTTTGTAGTTTAAGATTAGTTTTAATCGTCTCCGGATGATGCCAACTTGGTTGGCGAAACGCGCGTCGAGCGAAGTGAAAGTGTTTTTGTGTTTGTGGAAACTACTCCGAGTGTTATATTTTTTTAAACAATTCTATTATGTGATTTATTTTCTTTTATGCACTAAGCATTTTAAAAACAGCTTTCCAAATAAGTGAATTGCAGTGGAACAATTTTTTTTTAAATTTATATTTAAAGTGTCACTTTTCAAAACCTCTTACAAATTACCCATCAATAATTTTTTGATAACTGATGTCGGGCCGTGGACATTTCTAAAATGCTCCTAATATAAACATAAGTTGATAATAATTATGAGATTATATGGGCATATAAGAAAAAAAATAGAAAGGGATTATAGGGATTATAGGGAAAGTGATTATAGAAAAAAAATCTATAGACTGCAGTTTGTCCTATTGAATCTCGTTGGGTATTTTTTAGAGATATTACCTCTCAACATCAGGGCTTTATACTTTTTACTTTTAAAATAAACCTATGCAATATGTAGTCCTTCCCCATTAATATCAACCAGCCACGTTGTACAGTGAACAATGAAACTATAGTAACTTCATACAATTAGCTAACAAACCGCGTGGCCGTTTAATAATCGTGGTGAGATTGGGACAAAGTGGTCTTAAGAAAAGGAATATCAATATCAGGACCTGACTGTCTCAAACAGACCACCGAACACAAAGACCATCAATTAGGTGAACTCTTATGGATCTGAAAAATGTTGGAGATATTATACTCCCGCCATTCCCACGGTTTGAACAATGTGGAATATCTTCTTAATCGGATATACGAGGGTTGAATATTGATGATGCAAGATTAATTCACATTCCTTGTAGGGTAAGTGAGTGCATTACTGTGGAAAGTCCTTTAGTGTCAGCTTTATATTTAGTTTCGATTGCTTGCAGAATGTATTAACCGCTTTTTTATGTGTAATTAAAGAACTATCCAATTTATTTCTTTCAATAGCATAAATCAGTATTATCTACGGGGTGTTTCATAATAAATTTTACATACAGCAACCGTAAAATAGTAACGTCACAATATATCTGTAAATAATCATGTTGTATAATAGATTAACTATCTTTGACTTGGAATTATCTTATAAATCAGTTATCGTAGATATTTCTGGTTGAAGTATCGTGCAAGACAATTTGGTATCAAATGAGATATTATCAGAAATTATTACGAATGCAAAATTATACAGTGAGCTCGTAAAGTTTAGAATAAATTCAATTAATCGTTATTGAAGGATTTTCACAAGAAATCCTCGGACACGTCAACCTTATTTTATAAAATGTCACTTTTTTCAGCCATCGATATTTTTTTTTGTTCTGTTCGTTTTTGAGCTATGACGTCATCGACAATTTTTTTAAATGACAACTCATATTTTTTTTCACGGATTTCGATAGAGCACATTTTTCTGAGTGCGAATATGTCAAAAACATAGTACCTTTAACATTAAAGTTTTCGAGATATTCGGTTGCAAAGTTTATAAAATGTACCATGGCACCATGCATAAGCTATCGGGCGGGTCAAGATTTTTAATAGCTTATTGATTCTAATAGCTTATAGCTTATTACATTTTAAAAGATTAAGGAGTAATATTATTTATTTTGGTAGCTTATCGAACATTTTGAAAGATTTGGGAGTAATCTGTTTAATTTTTTAACAACAATTTAAACAAATAAAAAAATATTTTAACAAATAAATGATAAATAATTAAAGTAAAAAATAAAATCAGAGTAAATTTTCAAAGTGACCTCCATTCACTTCCTGGCAATATCCCATCCGCCACTGAAACTCCTGCAGAACCTTACCAACAGTATCGGGTTGAATGGTTCGAATTTCATTGCGAATTCTGTCCTTTAATTCTTCGATGGTATTTGGTCTATTGAAATAGACTTTGCTCTTTAAATAGCCCCATAAAAAGTAGTCTAGGGGAGTGAGATCTGGAGATCTAGGGGGCCATTCGATAGTTCCCCTGCGACCAATCCAATGGTTAGGAAATACATGGTTTAAATAATCGCGAACGATCACTGCAAAATGGGGTGGTGCACCGTCTTGTTGGTACCATATCGTGTGATGGGGCAGATCTGGATCTACGTCATTTGGGTAAAGTACCGCAAGTGCAGGGACTAAGTCGTCTCTTAAAAATTCTAAATATATTTCACCTGTTAATACGCCTTCAAAGAAAAATGGGCCCAAAATACGATTACCTACAATACCAGCCCAAACGTTAACTTTTTGTGGAAACTGACTACGAGTTTCCATTTTCCAGTGTGGATTTTCAGGAGACCAATATCTACAGTTTTGCCGGTTAACTGTGCCGTCGAGATAAAAGGTAGCCTCATCAGAAAAAACAATATTGCGTAAAAATCCGTCGTCATCAATCAGGCGTTGCAACATGGTTTGGCAAAACTGTAACCTACGGTCAGGATCATCTTCGTTTAACTCTTGGACCAAAATCACTTTATACGGATGCCATTTGTTCAATTTCAAATATTTCAAGACGGAGCTTTGAACTATTCCGTCGGTAAATGGGGATTTTCTTGAAGCTCTAGTAGAACATTCAATTTAACATCTTGTTGCACTGGTGGACGACCCGTTCTAGGGCGATCTCTCGTATGACCCACTTCTAAAAACTTTTGTTCTATTTTGCTAACGGTGGACTGTGTAATTGGTTCTCTGTTTGGATATTTGTTGTTAAATAAACGGCAAACTTCTACTTGTGTGCGAGCTCTGTCCCCGTAACCGATCATCATCAAAATTTCGATTCTTTCCCTTTCACTCAAACGACGGACCATTTTTAAATAAAATGAATTATGATGGAATAATGATTAATCAACTTACTTAATGATATTATTCAACTGATTAAAACACAAACTTGCGAGGAAAAACTTCAAAATTGTGACAACTGTCAAAACTGTTGTTTTTCCTGCGCTTTCTTGATAAATGATTAGCATTTGGTCATCGCTTGTATAATTCATTCTTAAAACTTTGCAACCGAATATCTCGAACACTTTAATGTTAAAGGTACTATGTTTTTGACATATTCGCACTCAGAAAAATGTGCTCTATCGAAATCCGTGAAAAAAAATATGGGTTGTCATTTAAAAAAATTGTCGATGACGTCATAGCTCAAAAACGAACAAAACAAAAAAAAAATCGATGGCTGAAAAAAGTGACATTTTATAAAATAAAGTTGACGTGTCCGAGGATTTCCTGTGAAAATCCTTCAATAACGATTAATTGAATTTATTCCAAACTTTACGAGCTCACTGTATATGTATGTAACAAGATATATCAGATATAGAAGGGAAAATGGTAGTATATACTAACTAAATAGGAAGTAGGAATGTAAACTGTAGGTATAGTAGGTATAGTGTATAGTAGTGTATAGTGAAGGTGTAAAGATATTAAACATAAATAAACTCGATAAATAAAGTGAGAAAGTGTCCATGGCATAGATATTAGTATACAAAATAGGACATGGCATAGACGGTATTCTAAAAATGAATCAAGAGAGCAGGAAAACAAAAAGGGTGGAAACCAAGGAAGAAAAATAACAACTGAGAAGAAAAAAAGAAAAGGCCAGGAGAGAAAATAAGAAACGGAGATTATAGATATACATTTGGAAGCAATTTTCAGATAGAAATAAGGGGAGAATGGTATTAAAGGAGTTGTTAATAGAAGCCATATGGATGGGACATGCTGAAATTTAATCAAAATTTGACGGACAAAAGCAAAGTGCGAAAATAAAAGCGTATAGATAGAAGCAACCTATAGCGTATAGACAAAGCGTATAGACAAAGTCAAGGTACCTTATCATATCATTCGAATATAAATCGACTATAAAATGAGATTAGAAAACTTTTGAACAGTTTTTCTAAATTTATCAAGAACTTTCCGGAAGTCATTTGCCTGACAGAAACTTGGTGGTCAGTGAGTGAATCAAGTGCATCAATATGAATAATTATACGTTAAGGGACTTTTTTGTCGGGAGAATATGAAATGTGGTGGAGTTGCCATATTTGTTAATAATACCATCTCGTTTAAAATAAAAAGTATAAGATTATATTGACGTAAGTAATTTTAAGAAAAATATAATATATTTTTTATAAAATAGGTAAATCTCGCGACAAACTTTTGTATCATATAAATTGTGTAACGTAATAAATTGATGAGTTTAAATTAATTAAAAGTAATTTTTTTTCTATTTAGAACTTTTCTTAAAAATGTTTTAAGAACGCGCTCCCTATAAGTGCACTTTATTAAAAAAAATAATTTTTTTGAGAAAAACGCTAAAGCACCCCTTCTGAGTTTTTAGGCAACCTATCTTTTAAGGGTGCCGTCAAACTGACACACCAGCGAAAAAGTCAGCATAACGTAATTCTCATGCTTGTATCTTAATAGCCACCAATAAATTGTCGTTGCATAATATACTATTATCGGTTTGTGGTGACAGCTGGTAGAAGTTTACCTACTTTATAATTAGCGCCTACTTACTACTTAACTTCCGACTGTTGGATAAATTCTACGCCTATGGTAGCTGCCGTATTTTTGAATATTTTGACATGCGTATTTTAAACATAAATATTTTAATGAATATGCTATTTGCATATTTAAATCGAGTTACTGAGTTCATATTATGTAACTCTGAAGTAAACATAAAGCGTGGACTCTAAAAAAAGTATGTTATAGTCTCTGACCTTGCAGCCATTTATAAAATATATTTACTACTTAGCCTTAAATAAATCAAATCAGGAATTGGTTTATAATCCAACAGCAAATTATGACCTCTCCATATTCCTTGACCTTGCTGACTGGACAGACAAATAGCATGTCACATGTCACGAAAGTTTTCTTAAACACGGCTACCATATACACGTGCCATATACAAGTATTTTAAATACTAATATATAACTCAACGATTATTAGAACTCTTTGCTGCAAAAGTCGAATCATATCTATATTGCATTTAAGGGTAAAACTAAATATACCGATTTTCGTCAAAAAAAAAATATCATTGTATTCGTAATTCGTAAACATCTTTCAAAGAGTTTTAAGTATCTCTTTCAAAGAGTTTTAAGGACCATCCGTCTGGATGATGAATTTTTTAAAATACGGTATCATGAACGAAATGGTATCGTGACCAAGTAGAATTGAACTGGAAGAAAAGCAGTTATAGCCTCACTTATGGCATATATCTTGATATTTCCAAATATAAGGTACGTACTTTATTTTACTAGAGACCAGGAAGTTTATTGAAAAGCGCTTTATAGATCCAGTAAATTATTGGAGGTCACGAGGATGGAGACTAACACTAATGTTATTCAGTCTGGCAGTCGATTTTAGTAGCCCCAGTCTTTTATATTTCTCTATCACCATGAAAAATAAGGGTATCTGCCGTGAATTTCTCTAGAAATACTTTCGGTATATAAAGGGAGATGTAAACAGTGCTGATGATGTGTAGGCATCAGTTTGCCTCAGATGCAGACGCGGGTGTAACTAAGGTGTCGAACCGAGAAGTTGCGCTCAACCGAGATATTATTGTCTCTCGCCGGGAATGAAGCGCTTTGAATAATGCTATATTTATATGCCTCAAATGGCAATACCAGTCGTATCTTACGAGGTGTATGTTAGAATTATGCAATTCTGTTCCAGAAGGGGAACAAAATTGCATAAAATTTTCTCTAAAGGGGAAAATGCGGTTTATGAAACACTATTAAACTTGTTTAGATATAGAACTTAGAAGCGGGTACTCAAATTTTTATCAAGTTTTATTTTAGATATTATGTCTGAGGCTTGTTCTATTTTGTTAAATCATTCTTGTAGCCCAGTGCCATTAGAAAATTCTGAGGAATAACTATAAGTAGGTGTACCCATTTTTTTATTATAAAATTGATAAAATTACAACATTTTCTACATAATCAGTTCTATCCATTTTTCCCCACGACAGCGGCACACTGTTTTCGAGGTATCTCAAGTCGGCAATTGTTAAAGTATTTTTTGTCGGACATTTTTTGTTATAATAGGTAACATTCCCAATTTTTTTGTTGACTACAAATGTTCTACCATACTGAAAAATAAGATATGGAAAATATGACGCCATAATTCCCAATAATAAATTTGTTATAAATTATTAGTCTCACGCGCGAGCTGACCGTTTCAAACAGGTGGCGCCACATACTACAATTTACGAACGATGAGAAAACCGATTCGGTCGGCTACGGGAGATCTCAGCACTCGACCGCTTGTTTTCATAGTTCATTCGGCCGCTTTCCAACGCAATGCCTAGCGAATATTGCAGACTGTAATGACACAGCTAGTTTCGGACCACGTCAATTTTATCGCTGGTGAGATCCTTAATACTGATCGCGCGGAATTCTTGTTTTTCGCGAAGTACATGTTTTATTACAACGCTATGTTTTTTAGTATTATATATTGTAGTGGCAATCTATTGAGATCACCATGTAGCGGATATCTATTGAGATCACCAGGTAGTGAGTTACACTACCTCTTAACGGAAACACAGTAGAAATACTTCAACAACGGTTTATTGAAAACCCAGTACATTACAATTACATTAATAGGTACGGTAAGACGTACAGCGATTAACGCTTAAGAATAACTATTGAATAATAATTAGTTGACCTAGTTACACCACACATGAAATTGCAATTGCATTGGCATTGCCAAAAAAAGAACGTACGTTTATTTATAGAAAAAATGTGGTAAAGGATCTTGTACATGTTTGCCCAACTAGTTGGTCCAATGAGTAGTGCCAGAAATAAGGACACTATTTATACCTTGGCGTTGCTTATTATGCACTGGCCATTTAACGAGCATGGATGTATAAATTATCGCAGCCGTGGAAATTTACTTGTACAGTACTCTCAATTATAATAGAAATGTGTACCAAAAAACAGTGTAAATAAAAGTATTACGCCGTAACACTATCCTTTCCCTTTAACGACAACTAAGAACTGAAGGATAGGTCAACGTGTGAGCGCTATTCACGGATTGCGCCAAGATGTCTTGATATGTGCACGAAAAATCGACAATATTCGGCTAGCCAGCCAACACTAGCTGCCAACGACAAGGTTACGCCAAGTGGTCTTGTACATGTCGGCTCAACTATTTGGCCACAATGTATACAGGAGCCTAAAGAAAATGAAATAAACTCGTTACAAATTGCAATAAACAAATTATCCTTAGCAAAAGAAAAATAATTAAGATAAAAAAGAATATATTTTTTCTATAAGTTGAAAACCTGAGAATCTTGTTTGAGCTGTTCTTTAATTATTCAGTGAATGTTACATACATTTTCAGTAATGAAAGGTCTGGATGCAAATACATTTTTCTAGACGTTACCAGAAAATAATGCTACTCCATAATACGAGTAGGATATCGATCAATTTGTTGTGTAATCAAAGATCGCATTCCTTCTTCTATTAAAAAATATTCATTTATATGCCTGCTACCTCTCCTTTCCTCTAACATTCCTATTTCATTAATTTTCTTCAAAGCAGTTCCGCAGATTTGCTCGGATATGCTTAATCTATTTAAAATTAATTATTTGCAGACTACATTCTGATTATTGTTCACAGCTACGCTACAAGTTCAACTACATTGTCGCCGCGAATCAGCTCTAGTTTTTTTTCCACTTGGTTGAATAAAGTCTTATGTGTCTGATTTTGAACTCCCTTTGTTTTGTTAAATCTTCTAACTAATAAAACTCTTGGATACCTGTAACCTTTGTTGGTCAGTTACCTGACTGCATTATCTTTAAATTGTTTACATTTATCTGCATCATATCTTGGTTTAATAGATCTGGCTGAAAACGACTTCTTTGTTCATGGACTTGTGTATTATTCGCCCCTAGAACGTTTTTCTTTTGTTGCCTTCTTCCTGGAAAACTTTCTGGAAGAATAATATTGTCATATAGTTGCTCATATTTGTTGGCGGTATAAATGGGTGGTTTTGAATTTCTTTATAACTTTCTGTAGTTGCTGGTGCAGACTATCGAAGATTGCATTGAGTTGGGAGCTCTTTAGTTTCTTCCGGAGGAACATCAGAATCTATATTTTCAGTATCACCACCTATGTCGTGCTGCGAGCTTTGTTGAACAACTTCCAGACAATACAATTATACGGAAATGAGTCAGATAATACAATTATACGGAAACTTCTTGACGAGATACTGGCAATTAATGGCAATTGTTTATCTGCCAATTTTTTGAGGTTTCGATTCAAGAAATATCGCTAGGAGAAGCAGCTCGTGCTAATTCAAAAAGTATAGAGCAAGGCTATACACGTTGCAATTTCAAAAGGAATTCATGCGATTCTAAGTGTCATGGTTGTTTAGGTTGTTGCAATAAATAAAAATGTCATACATTTTCTTGGTTTTTTACATTTCAGTTTAAAAATTAAAATGTATGTGTATGTTTATTATATTGACATTATTTTAGTTGTGTTTCGTGATTTGCAATGTTCTACTGTTTGTTTTAAGTTCAACAATTTAATTAAGTTTATTGGAAAACTTTTCCCATGTCGTTTTAATAAATAAATATTACCTATAGTTTTATTTTTGTTTTCCTTTAGTAAAAAAATGTTTCTCTTCCACATACACCTTCCACGTACATGCTGAATGTCGACATTCACCGGTGTAAGTTAGAAATAATGATATTTCACCGATATTTCGGATATACGCCAACTAACTTAGAGAATGTTGACATTCACTGGTGTATCTCGACATTCACCAGAGTTGGTGTTTAACATATATAAGATATCCCAAATTTAAATCAATTGCTTTCAAAACTACAGGATAAAAGGTAGGTGTACCATGATCCTATTACACCCTGTATATATATATATATATATATATATATATATATATATATATATATATATATATATATATATATATATATATATATATATATATATATATATATATATATATATATATATATATATATATATATATATATATATATATATATATATATATATATATATATATATATATATATATATATATATATATATATATATATATATATATATATATATATATATATATATATAATATATATATATATATATATATAATATATATATATATATATATTATATATATATATATATATATATATATATAATATATATATATTCATATAGTATTCTATTCAATTAGAAATATTGATGGTTAAAGAATAATACTGAGAAACAGACAATAGAAATGTGGCAAGGCATCTCTTTTCGTTTATCTATCTATATTAATAGTTATTACATCCAGTCGACGGTAAAGAAACGGACGAGAAGTCAGGCGAAATCCGCCTATTTTTCCACACTGACAACACCGTTAACAGCATATCAAGTCTCGAAAATAACCACCAAAGATGCCGGTGTAGTAACGGCCATATAAGTCGAACAAGAAAAACAAACTATGTATGTAAGATCAGTTCGTTATCGTTGGCCATATTTCATGGGCGGCTGGAGAGTTATCTGGGCGACAAGGGTGGCCAATCCTCCCAAGTAATTCAGTCTCAGGGCTGCAGTTTCGCGACCTGATATCCAGCGATAAATCAGGGAGACCAGGATTTCTACGGCACGCAACACACGCTCTTTTCAATAAGGATATACAACGGGAATTCATAGGGTGAGAAAGTTATATACAGTTTATTGAAAACGGAACAGGAGATTTACGGGAAATAACTTTATTCTCGGTTTGTTCTTTTTTCTTATACAGTTTTTAATGTCTCTAAAAGTTTTGTTTTAATGCTTGGTTTTCAGGATTTATATTGCCCGGGACCATCTGATTATAAGGTTCTTGTGGTTCGCTCTTATGTACTAAAGAAACAAATAAACTTTCTAAATTATGGGTAGAATAAATAGCCTTATGTATGTAGATACAAGAAGATGTATAAGTAAGCAAATTGTTTGTTATATACATATTTTTTTCTCCGATCATAATCGGAATATGATACCGTTGTTTTGTGTCTTACTAGAGGTCCCCGAAATTGCCCCGGAAAAATTAATGGCAGGGAAGAGCAGTGGCTTATTCATTTGACCATCGTTAGACACGTTAGACCACCCTCTTCTAAAATTTGGGGCACAATTAAATGTTAAGAAAATACATTTTTCCCAGGATAGCGAATCATAAGACTAGGAAATACCACCCTTTAGTTTCGTGAGACCACCCAAAAAAAGAATAATTGTGAAAAATGCAATTTTTAAAAAAAATTAAATCGGGGCTAACTTCGCAAAATACAAGGATATGTGTTTCTGGAGTTGGAAGTATTACGGATCGTTTGACCACCCCTCGAAAACGTTTGTCCACCCCTCATTTTTGTTAGGCCTCCCTCTCGGAAAATTTGGGGGGGGGGGATTAGTTATATTTACCTAATGCCCTATTATATGTTTTAATGTCCTATTATATAGGCATATAATACATGTTTACGGATATATCATACTTTTAGAAATGGACACGGACATACGGACAATAGAACCTTAATATTATATCTGAGTGCTTGGGACGCCCATAATATATGCTTAAAAATCCTGGAATGAATAATACAGTTAAGGAAACATAAAAATCATGTGAGTAAAAGTAACTGTGTAAGTATCAGGTATGGCGAAATACAACTTCGTGTATTTTAAAAATCAAGGTGAATCATGTTTAGTTAATATGCTGCACAACTAGTTTCTATACTAGCTAACTAACTTCGAGTGTATCATTAGAGTCTTTCTTGATTGGATTGCAATAAGAGCTTAACCTGATTGTGGCGTAAAAAACTTCATCTGAATCAACACAACTTTAGTTTTAGAGGTATATTGTCAGGAAATAAGACCCACATCATGAAGTTAGCATCGCTAGAGAGTCAACGCTATTTTACGTAAATAAAACAAAATGTTACGTGCTTTTAATGACAAATATCACTTTATTTGTCATTTAAAAAACTCGATATATATTATATTCTTTAAATATTTTTATGGCACCCACAGACCTTCATAAAGTTGAGGGAATTATAGAAAAACAAAAAAATACATATTGTGCTGATATATAACGATTTAAATTCAAAGACACTGAATTCAAAGACACTTTTGCTGATTACATAAATTCAGTTTACAGTGACACAAAGTTAAATAAATTTAATAAATGAAGTTTGATTTAATAAATAGAGATTTGCAACGATATAATAATTAGTTGCCATAATGCTATATCATATAATTGTTGTAATTATTGACTGATACAAGTTACTATATACCTACAAGTTAAAAATTAAACGTTATTCAAATGTCAATGCTCTTGTCAAGAGAGCGATATGCAGCACAATTATATGGTGATAGTGCGTGCTCCTTTTAATATTTGAAAACATATTTCATTTTTTGTTAGTTGTATATATTTTGTTAGTTTCGACCTGAAAGAATCCATCCTCACGATCGGCACGATCCTCGGCCACGGCGTACGTGAGCTGTGATGAGATGTTTTGCTTTCTCACGATGGAAATTCACTTTTCTCCTTGAATCAGCTTATGCTTATGCTGATATTTTGGAAAACAATATAATTCATTCTGGCTATTTGTTAGGTAATTTTACAACTAATAATACAGCTTTTGCGAACTACCATGTCAATAATGATATTACATATTGTAATATGTAAATATCATGAATCACATGACCGTTAAAATGCAGTACTTTGCCATTGGGCGCCCACGATCGTTCACCGTTCCAATATACATAATAGCATATATATTTTGTTTCCTCTTTTTTAAATCTTAAAATGCATTTGGCATTTAGGCATTCTATTATACATTATAGATACTCATTATAACAACTTAGGTATAAATATTTTTTTATATTTTTGCAGGTAATGGTAATATATTAGGTAAGTTTTATTTTTAAGTTCCATTAAAAATAAACTGATATCACTGATTATTTTATCTTTCACTGATTATTTTGCTTTATGTGATTTGTTTTATAAAAAAATCGCGCTGTATTTTTATTTTTTGTTGAGCACGATTTCGAATTATTTTTTTAAAGTTCGGAAATAAAGCGCGCGCTTATACGTAATGTCACGTATCCTTCCTTAGTGACGTCACAAAGCCTATGACCTTGAACATGATACAACGGTGTATGAGCACTATATTCCACAGTTGGTTGCCTGCTTTTTGAGTGTTGACGTTGAAATTGCCTTTGTTGACAATTGACTTCTGCTGACAAATAATCTGAATTTGACATGTAAAACTAAACTTGTCCGTCATGCTAACATAAACTTCCAGCAGATTTTCTGCACTCGTTTTAGAAAATTCCGATTCCATTTTCTTACAATAATGTTGGGAAATAAAGCAAAACACAATTCGTAGAGGAACGTACAAAACATAACCACAAAACTAACCCACGCCACCGTGGGTGCTCGAGATAACACACCCGTGGGTGCTTTTCTAAAACATTGCTCGCAACACGTGCTGTTTATACGAATCCTGTTTATACCGTCTGTTTAAACCGTTTTGCTTGATAATATATTAATTTTATTATTTGTGAAATCGGGATCCTCGAGAATATCTTCGATGATTTTATAATGAAAATCTTGCAAATTATTTTTATGGAAAAAATGTAATTACATGTTTATGGTCTTTATCTAATAATTGATCATATGAAAATCTGATTAATCGATTAATCTATAATGGTTTTGCTCGATACAAGTTCTGCAAGATTTCAAATTCTTGATTTATTCGGTTAGCTGTTACTTCGTTGTCAGAGTTATCGTCTGTGTTGGGATTATCATCTGCATTTGAAAGATAATTATGAAATGCGAAATATTTTTTGATGATGTTAATATGAAATAGAGCATCTGAGTTTTTATTTATTTTACCTGGTTTGTATATGATCTTGTAATCATACTCTTCGAGTTTTAGTCGCCCGAGCGCGAGTCTACTTCCAGGATCTTTAATGGAAAATAGCCATTTTTATCATAATATATCATGACTGTCATATATCTTTGTCCAATACCATATGCGCACAAATTTAAATGTTCTCGTGATCTGATGGCAAAGGGAACAATCCTTAACGTCAAAATTTAAAGAAATATAACAGAAGCTGCGGGATTCGAACCCTCGATACCCGAAGCATACGCTATACCGGGCTAGCAGCGCTTTAGTAAACGTTTGATGAACTAATTATTAAATATAATTGATTGAACTATAGTTATATTTAGAATTCACTACAGATAATATATGTGTATAAAACGATCAATTGTTATCTTACCTTGTTGAACAATGTAAATTTATATGTTCTTATCACTTTGTCTAAACACAATTTATTAACATAAGAGCATGTGCTGCATACGCGCACCAAGAGAGCACTAACCTGCCGCCAGGCAGCGCTACCTGTCCATCTGCACATATACTATAGCTAGGTTCAATTATACATACATATTATATTGATTAAAGCGTTCCTTTTAATTCCAGTTTTGAGCAACACCTACCTTACAAGATTAAAAATAAACAATCCTTTTCAGATAATACCATAATCCACAGATTCCACAGCAATCGAAACCGAATCCGCAGCAATAATAATTAACCTTAACCTTTCCGGAATACCAGCGATAACTGAATCATCGGGAAGCAGAAACTGCGTCAAGTTTAACATAACCAGATAGTCTTGAGGAGCGAGAACAGGGTGAAGATGTATTATAAATTATAATGTACTCAGTAATTACGATTTTTAATAGACAAGATAGGATATCGACCTTCTGTTTGATAGAAACCTGTTAATAAAAAATATGCAAATACGGGTTCCGCGGCACAACATTTTGTTTTCGATTTACAGCTAGGGGTCAAATTTAATTGAGTTGTTAGCCTGCCGGCTCTCGATTAATACAGCTGTTTTTATGTAAACGTGATTCTTTCAGTTATAGGCCAGTCGAGAAGGTACGTAATTTTTAAAGAGGTTGAAATAGATGATGGCAAGCTGCAATTTTATTTTTTTATTCTTGTTTTGTTATCTTTGTTTTTAGTGACCTATATTAAATTTGCAAGGTCTACCGATCCCGGATATGGCCGCCATATTGAAATGGTCCAAACAAAATTTATATTTTGAAGTTTTTTCAGTGAAAACTTCTTCAGGCGCGCTCTGCACTTTTATTTTTGTGGGTGTTGATTGAGCGCGCTTTTAAAGCATTTGAAAGACCCTTATTGTGGTAGAAACAGTGTATACACTCCTTCGATGCCGCACCTCCTTCGTCAGTGCGGCATCGAGTACACGCCCAAAACCCCTGAAAATCCGTAAAAAAAAGCAAATGCAAAATTTTTGAAGTACATGTCACTTCCTGACACGGACATAGACACAAGCGGATGACCGAATACTTTAAAATCAACCTGAAATCCAAATTCCACTGAAAACAAGCCATCAATACGACCATTTTATATACTGAAACGTTAAGACTGGCACACCCATGGAAACTTTTAAGCAAGGCAATCTAGCATATCATACATTCACCCCCAAAAGAAGTGAGACCCACGCATTCGTTCTGCGAGGACTCCATCAAGACGGTTAAGTACTGAAGATATTAAAACCGAATTGAAACAAGGCTATCAAGTTGAAGATAACAGCAATATACAAGATGAGCGGTGCAAAATACAGCAGTTATATGGTAGTAACCGACAATACTGTAACACTGCAACATCTACAAAAAACAGTGAAGATCATCGAGTATAATGCCGTCCGATGGGAGCGCCATATAAATAACTTAATCATTATCCAGGATTTTTTTTGTTCATTTACTTCGTAAACCCATCGGTTGTGAAGTTATAAGATGTTAATTTTCCAGGATATTACTAGTGGAGCGTTATCTGCTTGTTACTTTAAGTTCGAGCGTGTACCTAATCCGCTCTGACTTTTTAATGCTAGAGAAATGCGGAAAACGAGAAAATCTGTCCTGTCTGCCTATATGAGGTATTTACAGCAATTAAATAAAACAAATAAAAAAACATTGATATTTATAACGCTTCATATGTAGTTGACAGACTTTCCTATTCAAAGAGTTGTGTGGAATCAACAAGAATTGTATTCAGCTATTTTTTGGATAAATGTGCTGAATGTGTAAGAAGCATTGCAAAATAAACGCTAAATTTGAATTTGCTGAATATGTCACAATAGTTAAACTACGAGAGATTCAATTAGAATTACAAAGTATAGTTTTTAGAATTAAGGAAATCTCTATTATTATATAGAATTTCAAACTACTCTTGATTTTCTAATATAATTAGTAATATGTGACCTAAATCTCAAATTAAAGTCCAAGTATAAGACTAATTTTTTTACCTCATTCATCAATTAAATTTTATTATTATTTAAAAAGATATTTATGTTATCCACAATAAAATTTCAATCGGCAAGCATTTCACATTTTTACAAAGTAAAATGGTCTTTACTGTCTTTAGTGGCTTAATTATCAAATTATGGTCGACGGAGAATTTTTATTTATTTTCTAAATCTATATTAAGATTTATAGTAGATTGCTGCAAATCCTGTTTATTAAATTGTAAATATATTTGGGTGTTTTCAGTATAGAAATCATATTTGCTAAATTTGACTTGTGATTGAAGAGTAGATGTAATGATTGTAAATAATAAAGGACCGAGAATGGATCCCTGTGGCACCCCACAACTTAAGTTAATTGATCATTTATTTTTACCACTTGTCTTCTGTTCATTAAATAATTTTTTAAGAAAGTTCGAGCATTTTCACTAAGACCCAAGTAGTTCAAAATGGCAACAAGAATTTCGTAATCGAGAATATCAAACGCTTTGCTAAAGCAGCAGAAGAACAACCGTTACCTGGTCATCATCAACATGAATCAATATGTAATAGAGAATTGGAAAAATAATAAAAAAATTCTAAGCTCATAGACGGAGTATTTGGGTGGGGTGTTTTTACTATAATATTTAGTAGAAAATTCAGAAATTGTAAGTTTTAATCTTACATCTTAATATTAAACGGAAAAATAGTGAAACAATTGTAAGATCATAGATAGAGTTCTGGAAAGAGGTTTTCAAAATAATGTTTAAGAAAATTCTAAGACTATGACAGTAGGTTGGTACTTTTACTATTGATTCTTAATAAACAGAAAAATAGTAAAAAAAATTGTAAGCTCCTAGAAAGGGCACAGGGATCAATTTTCAATACATACACGGACAAAAGTAATTACATGACATTTTTCGCAATATGTTTAAACAATACTGTTTATTTCGAACTGAATCAAAAACTAATTTAAAACTTTCCTACAGTGTACGAAAAATCTTTATAAATTTAAACTAATGTACGATAAACACATTTATTTATAACAAATATTTATGTAATGACTTCTAATTTCTTTAAATTGTTTAAATATTTTTCAGGTATATTGAACCATATATCAAAAAGAGTTTCGCGTACTACAAGAAAGTTCTGATAAGAATAATACAAAAAGTACGGGAACGTTCGGGCAGTTATTTTTTATTCTATCTATTAGAGGAATGTTATTTTCCTTATCCGAAATATTGTCCCGTATTGGGTCCGATATATTAATAAGACCGCCCCCAAAATCTATCCTTGCGGTATATCTGATAGGTATCAGGACAGTACAGGTATATAAAATACCACGATATTTTATATATATGTACCTGTCAGATCGATAGAAAAGAAAAAGGCGCAAAAGTGTGACGGACAAACCAAATAAGTATTTCAAATTTATTTAGCAGAATACCGTGGTATAATCTGTTCGATGTCTTCGAAAAGTTGATGTATACGATCAACTTCATCATCAAATCTCCTTCATCAATCTAAAATTTTGCAGATATACTGAGTCTTACTGACCAGATTCGTAACTGTCGACCGCCCCTTCATAAACCCATGCTCTTCACGATATGGCTCCAGACACATAACTAAAAATAATCGCCTCGACTTATTTAAAATAAAAAAAAATGGAAATAATCGTAATAGGTCTGTAATCAGTTGTCATTTCTGTCTCTTCTTTTCTGACAGGTTATACGAGAGATACTTTACGATAAACGCTGCCGTGCTCAGCTAAAAGGGAAATGAAATTTCTAAACCTAAAGAGCCCCTGCTATACCAGACTTTTTATTCGTTATCTAAAAATTCTCCGCACCTGACCGAAACCCAGATTCCGGTGGCCGCAGCCACGGGGGCCTGCCGACAAGCCCTAGCATGAGGTCCCTTAGTCCTAGGTCATTTTGTGGTGCGAATTCCGGTCTGAATCGGACCATCCCTGCCCTACTATCTACCAATGATCCATTAGCTGCTACAATGGGTAAGTTATGTTTAGATATTTTCATGATAGATTTCTCTTATTTTAATTATTATATTAGATAAAATTACTTTTCAATTATACAGTATAACAATGTATATTATGATAATAATTAAAAATATTAAAATCAAAGATTTCTTTACAAAAATGTAGGTTGGATTTCTGAATTCAGGTGCTGATATGCGCTGATTTTATTATTCTAAAGTATCTATTTATTATTATATATCATCATTACATATTATTGCTCCTGAACAATACATTTCCGGGTTTAAAATCAGTAATTTGTATAATGTAGCACATAAATAAAACCTTCGTAACACATCCTCTAATTAATAACTATAAATAAACTCATACATTTTTTCACTCAACCGTAACCAATTAGCTAACATTTATTGTAATTGCGAGCCAACGATCGATGTCCAACTGTGATCACTCTCGTGTACACTACATACACCTGTTTAAACTTATTTTTTTATTTCACCGTGCTTTCAATCATCCGTGATAATTGAAATTATAAACGACGCGACGCGACGGCGACGTCCTATTTCTAGTTCAGTCGGTTATTGTCAAGTTTCTGTTTTCCATGTCAATAGAGAGTTTCCCATTTATAAGTAAAATTATCAGAAACTGTAAATAACATATATGTTATTATATCGTTTAAGTAAACTGCTTAAAGAAACAGCCGTAGTCCAGTCAATAAAAGAGGTTCAGAGCATGTGAGCAGGGACCTAAGCGAATCCCTCAGAAACTTGTTCAGGTTGCTTAGGGAGTGAACATATTAAAAGTCCTAACGTATAGGAGGTGAGTCGAAGGGTTTCACCCACTTCTGGGTTTTTCGTTTATATGTCGAAAATGGTGCGTCGTCGTAAGGAGAAATTTTACGAAATGAAAGCTCTTGAAATTTTCTATATACTTTTTCATTCTCCCCCTTACGAAAATATACTTTCTGCTTTAAATAGTCATAGCGAAATCGAGAGTAATACGTGCTAGGTTAGAAAGTAAAACATGCTAGGTTTATATTGTGTTTTATATTATAAAATCGAGGGAAAATTGAAAAGTTTAATACATTACACGTTGCAAAAGCCCTTTTAGGTGCTCGGAGGTACTTAAATACACCTCGCACCTAAAAGTAAGTTTTAGCAGCTTGGATGGAAATAACTACTTGGTATTGCAACCGTTTTCGAGCCACACGCACCGGAAATGTGAAAATTTTCAAAACTAAGATATTAAGCTCACATTTTTCATCAAACCTCCCTTGATATCGTCTAACTATTCATCTGAGAAAGAAAATCCTGAATATGGCGGAGAAAGAAGTGGGACCTTCTGCTACTACTCAGCCACAACAATTGGTTTTTGGGCTTATGGTTTTTCACGTCTTCAAGAAACTTTGGGAGGTCGCAATTTTTCCTCTAGTAATTATCGGCATCAAATATCAATTTTAGAAGGACACACTTACAGTCAAGATAAGAATAAAATAACATGCGGGCGGTTAAGTGATGAATTTCAGTATTTTCTCTAAAAATAGAAATATGATTTTCTGATTTTCTCCAAAACCATAAGGCCAAACATTAATTGTTGGCGGGAAAAGTGTTTTGCTGGGCTTTCAGTAGGTGGGAGGGAGCTGATGTCAGGCTTAATAGTGAACGTGGACC
>CAXKVY010010077.1:0-32085 GCA_964058915.1 Tetropium fuscum
CTTAATCCACTAGAACATATCTGGGACATTATGGGCAAACAGTTGAGAGAACTTCCTCGTCATCCAATTAATCAACTAGAGCTTGGACAAAGTCTACACCAAATTAGGGAAAATATTGACCAAGGTGAAATTAGAAACTTAATTTTCAGTATGAAGCGTCGATGTGAGGCAGTGATTCGTGCAAGAGGAGGGAACACTGAATATTAGTTAAGTGTTATTAATGTTAAGTGTTAAGTTTTGTTAATTTGTTGAGTTGTCAAGATGAGGCTATAGTTTGAGTCTTATTGGGATTTGTTAGTATGCAACTGTTATTCGCAGGGTGTTATGAACATCTTGGAAAAAATCCAATATCAGAATAACACCCCGTATGTAAGAGAAACATGAACATGTGAAAGAATCAATGACGTAGTAAAATTACATAGAAGAGTAATTGTACAATGCAAAAAAAATAGCAAAATTGGATGGTTGGTTCGGAAAATACTTAACATTATGCTAAATTATGGTAAATTTATGGTGATGCGCTAATTTCTTTCACCAGTGTACTTTACATTCTTTTTGAAATTCATAATCATTCCAGACATATATAATCCTAACTTTGCATTCAATAAATCCGGGTTTCCGTTAATTGACGACAGTAAAACCTTTTGACATTAGTGCATCACATTATTGAATTCCATGCTTTATCATTATTTGTAGAAGAACGGGGTTTCATAGCTTTGAGATCCAGACACCTGTGTTAGCATTCTGGTCAATCCGAATCTACCTTAAGTGTATTAATGATATTTGTTTCCTTGATATTTGTTCGTACAGACGTATTTCGAAAAGAGGGAGGAGAGGGGGAACGTCGACCAGAACAAGAAGACGAATTTCACCAGTTACCGCAAGAAGTAGCTGGTGTCAATAGCTAGTCATAGCCAATATACTTTCTGATGGATAGCCGTGGAGTATTCATATATGTTTTTTTATCGCTTGAGCGATTAAAAGACTGTGAGCTAACAGTAATAAATTATTAAAATGGTCATGGACCTAATTAAAATTGTAACCATGGACTTCTTATTGTTCTAGACTCCTCTTCGCCGTCGGAGGACGAGTCAATCGATTCAGTCACCAGTACAGGGATTTTACAGTATTTATAGGCAAATTAATAGCTTCTTGTCCAAGTACAAAATACGGATTTATGCATATTAAAATCTGGAAAAAAAACTTGGTTCACTGGATACTTACAAAAATTAGAGTAAAAAGACGTTGATTCCACAGTAATTAAAACTTGAATTAGATTGGTAAGAGGAAGCGTAACGGAGGAATAGGCCAGGATAAAAAAGCCCCAAGAATTTTCTCGGATACTTCAATTAGTGGCCGGAATTTTTGGATATATGGAAAGACCAAATGTACAACAGAAACATACGCGGGCAGCAAAGTATAATTTGATGTTGAATTACAGTTTTTTGTGTAGAACCCAGTATTATTTTATAACAGTGTAATTGTATTCATACGCAGCTACAAGAGAAACCAATTTACTTACATATATATTCTGAAATGATTATTTAGTCCAAATATAGTAATCACTGTATTATCACTGGCCCTATGTGCGTGCTGTATAAGGATACATTATCTGAGAGGATGACCGAAAGGTCTGCATTTACAACCTTAACATAACCCAATATGACATTTGAGTTGCATAGACATTTATACATGCCTTGATGGTCTTGAAACTTGATCAAGGGTCATATTGGAATCCACACATGGTGGTATATAATTAAAATTGTTTTTTATTGTTATTATTATTATATTCAAATGATTACCATTGAATATATTTATTTACACTGGAAACCGGTCTAGATACCTAAATG
This sequence comes from Tetropium fuscum, assembly GCA_964058915.1. NCBI lineage: Eukaryota > Metazoa > Arthropoda > Insecta > Coleoptera > Cerambycidae > Tetropium > Tetropium fuscum. The sequence continues at coordinate 1,851 of CAXKVY010010077.1, forward strand.
TATTATAAAATGCGAGTCAACACTATTGATGATTGAAAATTTGTTGACATGTGAATGAAAATTTGCTTCTATGTCATGCCGCATTGACTTCAGCGGCTATAAGAGCAGGTGTAAATATTGATCAAATAAAAAATATAGCGGAATCCAATATATATTAAAAATAAGCCCCTTGAAGAACCTAGCTCAATATTTGCATCCACTAGCAAATATTGAGCTAGGTTCTTATTTTGTATTCCTTAGTGGAGTATATTATTTTGTATTCCTTAGTGCTAGTGGAATCCTTATTATGTTATATACATTATTATTATTATATCATTATACATTGCTATTATTATTGTTAGTGTTAACTATTATGGTATATATTATTATGTTATATATTGTATAATTTTTGTTATATATTGTATAATATAAGCGGTCGAGTGCTGGGATCTCCCGTAGCCGACCGAATCGGTCTCCTTGTTTGTAAATTGTAGGCTGTGGCGTCACGACTTTGAACCTGTTTGAAACGGTTTGCTCGCGCGCGAGACTAATAATTAATAACAAATTTATTATTCGGAATTAAGGCGTCATATTTTGCATATATTATTTTTCATTATGGTAGAACATTCTTATGCAATAAAGAAAAAATTGGAATGTTCCCTATTGTTAGAATTGTGTCGTTATACGATCAATAGTGTATGAGCCTTCAAATGGTAGCACAATGACGTATACACAATCTGTAAATCGTCGAGACCACATATTAAGGAAAGACGGTGCGAAATCCTTTACTTTAAATATTCCTTTTTTGTCTTTTAATTCTTGTATTATTGAGTAGTAATTACCCAGTGTCATTTAAAAAGTAATGCTCCTGAATATGTTTCACAAAAGCATTATTATGCCGGTAAGTATGTCTATTTTTACAAAAATGCTCAACTTATGTCCAATGCGGTTTTATATTGCCTATGAAATGAGGCAAATCGCTTTCATGTATTCCGATCACATAAAGGGGCGGCTGAAAAGGGAATAACTGCTAATAAATACAGATCTGCAGTTTGCTGTACGTGGACGTGGGAGGTTAGTAAACTAACTTGCCTTTGTATCGCCAACGCAAGCCGCGGCTAAAATGTTACGGTACAGTTTAATTTCCCGAGAGCACCTATAAATTTAAACTAAATCGATTTTACGAATTATTACAGTCGACAATAAATCATACACAAGTTATTTCCGAGGGTAGGTATAAAAGCAGAAAGCATATAAAATATCAGTAGCATGGCATTTTGTACAAGATTATATTTTATATTTATATTACGGACGATGATAGTTTTATAATTTCGTGTGTTATCCTAATATTCTGTGTATTTATGAATTGCATCATAATATTCTGGAATCAATTTCAATAGTTTTATATTCGTTGTTCTATATAAAATTCGATCGCTAATTATTATATAATAATAATAATTGTTTGTACATAAACTTCTCAAAAATTTTAAATAGAGCAGGCAGAACACTGACAGGTCTTAAGTCGTTACAAGATGTAGGATTGGATACTTTAGGTATTGGAGTAATAAATGTGTATTTCCAGTTTGAAGGAGAATTGGGTTATTTAAATGTAATGGCAACTCGATGTTTCTTGAGGGTTTAAATTTTTTAAATGTAATTCATTTGAGTTATTTAAATTTACAAAATTGACGTATGCTTTTTTTATCTATGGCAGACAAGGTTCTATTTCTAAGTAATTTATAACTACCCCGATCCATCTGAGAGTAGCTTAATTTACTTATTTTTGCTAATTCCTCATCTCCACATTTCATCTCTGTTAATCATTCTCTGTTAATCAAAGTGCGTGTCCTGGGTTTAGTAACTTTGACTTGTTTTAAAGACTATAAAAAATACTTATATAATTAATTCATTTAACATCTGTATCTTATAATCTATATCCGTCGCCGCTATAAATAATTGCCAAGGTGAGTCGTATATATCTTGTAAAAATGCTTCATGCAAAAAAATTTTGTAGGAGCTTAGCATTCATGACATCAACACATATAACATTATCAACAGTTGTATTATTAAGGACAAGATTTATTCTATTCGTTTGATAGCTCAATTTGAATTTACAGCTACAAAATATACTTATTATCTAGAAAGTGCTTTTGATATTAACTAATTTTAATCTAAAACGGCGACAACGTTGCAGAGCAAAAAAACATTTTTTCGGCACACAGACGGAGAGTATAACATGGGTGATTTAAGGATGCCACTAGTCTATTTCCGCCAGTTTAAAACTGGAAACCACCTGGCTGTTGGAGAGCGTTTCACGCAAAAAAAAATGCAACAGGGGAATCGAACTCTATCTCAATTTGTTCAAAATATTCAGATAGCTACAAGAATTATTTCTGAAAACAGAATTGTGTGACTGACCAAATTACCTTAGCTCAAAAAAAAAATAACAAATCTGCCATCTAAATATACGGAAATTTATAAAAATCAAAAAAAAATCTGTCGACGGGGCCTAGAGTATGCTATGCAGAACCCGACACGACACCCCCGGGGGTAATACACATACACTACACCGGCGCTAAGAAAGTCCAGAGCGCCAGAAGCAAGGCTCTGCCGGTGGGGCCTATTAGCCAGGAAGTGCGCGGCCTACCCCTTATGAGGAGGTCTCGGCCTACATAAATATTAGGGGTAAAGAGCGATGGTACCGCTCGGCCCCCTCCTATCGAGGTCACATCTTTAGCTATGAATATTAGCGCGTGCTATGCAGAAAGCACTAATCTCTGCTGGCCAATAGGTTGGAATAACTCAAAATTTTAATGTAACTTTGGATGCATATCTTTTGGTGCTCCAGAAACACGGATTTTGATAAGAGATGTTCGTAGGAATAGAAATCAAAGTTCGAGAAAAATTAATGATACATTTCGGCACCAAAAAGAGTTTTAGTATCAAATCGCACGATAAGAAGAACGATTAATCGCAACAATTTAAGGTAAGTTGTCTACAAGCGTGAATGGTGTGTTTATACTACTTATGACATGAAAGTGTAGGCTGTGTGAAAGTGTAAGTGACATGAAAAAATTGAAAGTGTAGGGACTTGTACCAAAAAAAAATATTTTTTTCATCAATTTTGATTTGAAATTAAATTTACGTATTAAAAGGATAAAGGATTATTTTTGCTTTTATGCCACTTCGTAATCGCCACTTCGTAATCTTAATACCTTAAATGTTCATTTTTTCCAGAGCCAGACGTCGAGCAAAATGCATACGCTTGCTTCCCCGTCATCGGACAGGTCGATTAGCTCCAATGCAATCGCTTGCATACTTACTTTGTTTTTAAACAGTAAGAGATGCATTTTCAAAAAAATTTCCTAATTTCAATAAAACCGCCATATATTCGAAAATATGCGAGATATCAAAAACGGCCAAATTTGTTTTTTTGAATTGGTCCATTGCTCCTTGGTATAAAAATTTTATATTGATTTTGGTTTTCCTAAATTCTCGGTAAGAATTAAATTTTGTTTTTTTGTAGGGGTTTAGTTTACACCCCGTATATTCCTTTTTTGAGCACGATAGATACATGATATTCAGGCCATTTATTACCAATTAAATTTCCAAAAGCGTCCTGCAAACCGCATATTGATATTCCATATTATTCAGAAGGTATTCATTCATTAAATTATATTAAAATTTTGAATTATTCCAACCCATTGGTCAGCAGTGTATATCAAACAATTAAAATGTAACAAATTTATTTTTAATATAAATTTATTTTTTTAAAATGTAATATAAGTAATTTAAATATTGCAAATAGTATCGTAAAACGGGTGAATGGAAACAGTTTGTGATTGAGAATGCTCTTAAACGTAATATACCGTTCATGAAGTAATAAACATCATTTATCTGTTGCATGTTTCTAATAGTAAGCAGTATTTTTTCAGCATTGTATATATTATCTGTTACAGTAGTAAAAATTAAATATTTATTGAGAAACTGGTTTCGGAGATACATTGGACATTGGACATCTCATACATACATCTCATACATTGCACATTGAACCAATATATGAGAAAGAGATTCTTTTACTTATTTATTGCAAATTGTACATATTACATTTGGGTCAATTTTATAGCTGTTACCATCCATTTGGAAACTCGATAATAACTACGGTTATTGACTGTGCGGTGTAAGTTTTCTTAGTAATACGTTCATAGCGAGCAAGTTTTCTTGGTTAACATTTATATATTTATATAGAGGGCTATACGATGACTCTTGTATACATTGAATATCATTGTTGTGGACTACCACAACAATGATATTCAAGGGTAGGTATGTAAATTATTTAATAGCAAATCACTGTTAGCTATGATTAGTCGAGGGTCTTGTTTACTCCATAAATCTTCCTTATTAAGTAATATAAATATATTTTTTAGTTGTGTGATCCTACAACTGGGTCACACAACGTTTAACAACGTCATTTTGACCACTATTCAATTTTAGGTAGTATATTGTAGCATTTACGGGGGAGGAAATGGCATGTTTAATATTTTATATAGCCAGTGTAGAGCTCGTTTGATACATAGATTGGTATTCTTTTTAAATAAAATTCTGTTCCTATAATGTAGCCCGGGGTTGAATTATTCAAAAAAAAATAAAGATTTAAAGAATTTCACTTGTACCTTTTCAATAATATCTGGGTAATTCAGTCCCCAGACTTCTGATGAATAAAGTAAAACGCTCAGGATTGTTGATTCGTATTAACAAAATTTTGCACTATGCGACTCCATTTTTGATATCATTATAATTTGCTAAATATTTATCATTGCCGAATTTGCTTTATTGTCCGTTTTGTTTGCTGCATTTAAAAATGAAGTAGGTATATTCATTATTTCCAAAGGTTGCAATCTATACATGAAACTTAAATTCCTTGGTAATATCCCGGAGCGTCTAAATATCATGGCTTTTGATTTATTAGTGTTAACTTCTAAATCATTGCTATCGCAGTATGATTCTAGCGCGTTTAGAAGATGTTGCATTCTAAAGGGGTTGTCTGCTAACAACACTAGATCGTCGGCATAAAAAAAGCTACCAAATCACTATAAATGGCTTGTATAAAATCGGTAAAGTCTGCAAAAAATTAATAGAATAATAGAAAGGGACGAAGGGTGTTGCAATATACCTTTTGTGACTCTTATAGTAGTATAGTAACTCTTGAAAATATATATATATATATATATATATATATATATATATATATATATATATATATATATATATATATATATATATATATATATATATATATATATATATATATATATATATATATATATATATATATATATATATATATATATATATATATATATATATATATATATATATATATATTCGCATAATATTAGGCTTTCGAATATAATTTTATTTTTCTGGGAATCCTTAAATTTCTGGGAAACGCCCAAAATAAGGAATATTTTTGATACCGCCTGTATACAACTTGATTGATCCGACACTTTTGACTTGATTGTCTAAAAACCTATATACAATATATATGTATAGTAAGACTAGAGAAAATTTGATAAAAAGCTACGGCACGAACCCAAAAATATGATTGCAAATAAAATGTGGATTTTTGTATTATTTTTTATTTACCTAATGTAAATCTATAATTAACTTTATTAATGATAATTTATTGAAAGTGGATGTGTCCCTGTCCCTGGTGTCATACATCTATGTATATTGATTCCAAGAGGAAGGGTAGCTCGTAGGTGTGTGCGCAACAAGAATTAAGGATTGCTTTGCGCCGTTACGAACATTAAAGAGATAGAGGTAAATTCAGTGGCAGCTACTAGCGGTGTTTTACTTTTACTCTAAGATATGTATTTGGAAAATATTGTATCATACCCTCACACATTATACTCATTATAGATCTGCTGTCTTAACTAAGAGGTAGGTTTTCTAACAGCTATTGCTTTGTTTCCATATAAATTATCTCACACACCAAGTAAAAGTGTAACAGCCAGTACCATAAAAGAGGGTATATGCCCTTTAAACGTAGAAGCTAATTTTAATCTATGAGACCTGTACCATTAACGGATTTTAAAGAGGATTAAGCAATAAAGCTTCCTTTTTGGTAGTCTCGATTTTGGCGCTTTTACGCATATTAAAGTCAATTTTATTGTGAAATATAACCTACAAATTTTATGACAGTTTCCATTCAAGTTTAAAATATAGTAAAATGGGAGAATATTGGCTGTTATTTGATTCAATCAATAGTTTCGGTTCTTCTGAAGAAGACGAAGAATATATTGTTTTGAGAAGACCGACAATATATAGACCGCGGCAGCAGTGTTTTACAAAGTACGATGATCTTGATTTTTTTCCAATCGATTCCGGTTAACAAAGCCTACCGCTTTAGCTTTATTACAAAAATAGCAGATGTGATCACTCCAACCGGCTCCCAAGGCTTTTCCTTAAAAAAATCCTACACCTAATCTACTACTACTGTATATGTATCAAAATATACCTATTCCTAATTTTTTTACTTTGTTTCCTTGTTTTCGATAATTTTTTATGGACATGAATGGCCTCACCAGTCGTAATTCGTCTTCTTTTGTAAAGGGACAATTTTTCTCCCTTTTCTTTTGCAAAACTTCTGCTATTATACTGCCGAAAAATATCAATTACAATGCAAGGGATTCACTTTCGAATATAAATTAACACAATGAAGTAGAAGAAAATAAGAAAAAAATTTTGAAAATCAGTCAGGTCAGAGGACAAAAAGTCAGGTTATATTGGCACGTTATAAAAAAATAGGTAACGAAACATTGTCACAGTTTTTTCAGTGTAGGCAACACAATACTATAGAAAGCTTCCTTTACGCAATAGGAGATGTAATTTGCTTTATGGTACACCACAGACTTGAAAAGTGATTGAAAGTCAACTTTAACCATAAAGTCTCCTTTACTAAATGGATCATTTTGGCATTATTTATGGTACTGGCTGTAAGTAAAATTTTAATTTCCTCTTTGTGTTAATTTAGCCACATCTTCTTTTATCATTACTCATTTTAGTAAAAGAAAGTACAGTTGATATTTCTTATATCACGAACAATCTACGATAATAGACCACTAACATATTTACTAAAACTCAATAACCACAATAGAGCCTTATTATTTCGTATCAATTTGATTCTTAAATCATGTTTCTATCACATCTGTGAAAATGGAATTTTTGGAAGAGGAAAACTTTAATTTTGCTGAGTTTACACATTTATACATTACGTCGTACTTTTTAAAAATTAAAGATCAAAGATTAAAGAATAAGGATAATATATAAGGATAATATATAAATAGGCAAATAATACCCTTGTGCTACGCCACGTTTCGTTTACTGTGATGTTTCTTTTTGCTTGATTATATTATGTACACTCCAGATGCCCACAATAACCGAGGAAATATATGAGGCGCAACACGTTCAATGGTGTGCATCTTAAATTTCATCACATCAGTAGAGAAAAGTAATGCTTCGTGCAATAATCAAGTTTTCTTACGTTTTGGACCTCAGGGGACATTTCAGATCCGTAGTAGCGATCTGGACTAATACACTTAGGATTTCTTTTCTATTTTTATTATATAAACCTATTAGTACGACATAAATAAGCCCAAATTAATTACTACCTAAAATTTTCAGAGGTACAAATTGAATAAACTGCGGTAATTTTACATGCACTAAATTGTCATTAATACACAAATTTCGTGAAACAAACATAATCTATATTATTTATCTAAGCCTTCTTATTATTATTAAACGAAAATAAATGGGAAATAAAAATAATATAGGTTTAAAGTAATTCAATTTTAATTATTTCCAGTGACTTTAATGACGTCAGAGTGGAAATTTCTTTTTTTTTGGCAAACGGCTAAGAACAAAAATTCGCAAAAAAATCTATAAACTTATTTCTTCGACTACTATCCGATAACATAGTTACTGAAAATAGGTGTATTAGTCCATTATATTCAAACTTAAGTCGGCACTATTGCTGACTTCGTTGTTATTGGAGCTACAAAGTTACAGTTAAATAGGCAAACTAGTAGTACCCACTCAGTATGATAGTGAAACCAGAAAAAAATCGCAATTGCGAGGTATGTCAAAAAGTTCCATTTTTTGAAACGGGACACCCAGTATGCAATATTCTCAATCGATAGGAAATTGAATTCTGAACAAAAATTGTCCTATGACATAACAATTATCGTAAAGTCAAAAATGACAAAGCAATTGATGTTTCTTTTTAATTTCATCGTGGAGGCTGTGTCAGTTGTCGTCTGCCTTCCAATAAAGCCTTCCAATAAAGTAGAAAGTAAGTGGAATCCAACCAGCAAAGTAATATTATAATTTCCTTGCTCTGCGCCTGTTTTATTCTATTCGTATTTGATTATTACTTCCAAAATACTAATTAATTTTATTAGATGGGGGATGAAGTGTTTTATAAATTTATCGTGGAAAGGTTTCTATGAGCAACATAATAAAACAAATACAAAAGCCTATAAAATAAAATTGTTTTATAATTGTTTTTAGTAAATTTCGGCGATAATATTACGACTCTTATAAACATAAAATTATTTTATAGTCGCGTTTCGTAGCTTTAATAAAACAATTATATTAAAGTATCAATGAAAACTATTTCGTTTCTTCAGCTAAAAGGTTTCCTTAGTGATCAATATAAAACTGCTTTATGTTATATTATTTGGGTAACGATATAAAAATAATAACAAAACTCTTATAAAATTAAATTCTTTTCATGGTTGCCATTTTGCTATCGATATCACAAATTTATGTTGATTTGGCTGATGTTGCGTACATAATCATCATTCTTGGGAATATAATTCTTGGGCGCTTTTTGGGCTGAATAATTTCTGTAGTTTCCTCTTACTCGGTGTCATCATTTTCTAACATTATTTCTAACTTTCTTCCGCAAAAAATTAAGAGATTTATTTTCAATTTACACGGCATTGTAAACCAGTTACCCGCTGGTACTGAATTTGTATTTGTCATAAGTTTACCACCCACCATTTTTGGCTACGAAAGTTGGTTGTTCTCCACACATTTCACTTTAAAACTTAACAATAAGAAACTTTCGTACTATAAACGATATAGCGAAGTAGTATCGATTATTTATCGGTTTGAATTTTATAGTTTAAATATTTGCCCGACAATAACAGTAGTCGCGCTTTAAGATGAAAAGTCAATGAGAGACACGAGTCAGGATATGTTTAGATTTTAAGATACAGGGTGATAATTTTTTTTTAAATCGGTTTTCTTAAATATTTTAAATATCCTCTACCCAATTTTGATGAAATTTGACGGAGTTATTTGTAGTAAAGGGCTAATTTAGGCTTAATCAAATTCAAATTATTTAGTCCAGTGGCGTCCGGGCAGGCATCTTAGCGAATATTATTAACAAAAAAATGTACGCTACTGATGACTTTTTGGTAATTTCAATATTTTTTTCGAATTAAAGATGACGGCGCAGCCGGAGAAAACATCCTAGTTATCCTAGTTAATAATTGATATCTAATTAGGGATAAATTATCCCTTTACTACTGGAAATAACGCTGCCGAACTTCATCAAAATTGATATTTCACATATTTACCAAAATCCGATTTAAAAACACAGTTTGACAGGGTTTAAGATACAGGGTTCTTTTCATAAAATTATTCAAAGAATAAGCCTTAGAAGTTTGGCAACATACTTAATTTTAACACCCTTAATTTTAACAGGTTACAGGCGAGAGTGTAAAGTTTTGTTAATATTCTATGTATACAGGGTGGGTTAAAAGCGTTAACTCAAACTTTTTTTATGGAACCCAATATTCTTTTGCCTATTTTTGAAGCATCAGAACAGAAAAAAGTTATGTTGTTTCTTTTAATTCGAGAAGTTTTCACATGTAATACCACTAATGATTCAATTATTACCGGAAATTTTTTTAAGAATACGAAAATATTTTCAAAATTAATAATTTTCTAAAAATATTCGAGTGTGAAAATAAATTTTACATTTAAAGTCCGACCATGTGACAAATATGTACCTACCATTGCCGAAACAAAATATTTTATAAAGATTGCCTAGTAATTCAAATTGTTTTATAATGGTTGTGTCTAAAACTTAATTATTTTATAGAAAAACGCCATTTTAAAATGGGTGCATTCCAAGGAATCGAAGTAAGTTGAATTGAAAATACTAAATATCACAACAATAATGACACTTGCAGTAAGTAAAATACATAAAAAATATTAATAGTTATCTCTACAACCAATCGGTTCAAGTTTTTCTGTAGAAAATTATATCGAGGAAGATAGTGTTTAATGTATTATTAAAATGGCTTCTTTGCTAATGGCCTCGGGTTGTTCAGTTTCCCTTCCCAAATTAAAATTGCTTATTGCTATAGTTGTTTTATAGAAATGTTTATACTTTTGTAAAGTATATTTTATAACGAGATATAGAAAGCTTTAACAGAACTGTTTTATAATGCTTTTGTAAAGTTTCTCTAAGATTTGCCGAAATGTTTATAAAATAATTTTATAATGTTTGCAAACTAACATAAAATACTAACCAAAACTGAAATGTTTTATTAAGTGGTGTCAATTTTACATTTATGGCTGGCTGTCTTTTTGACATTTTGAAAAACATTTTGAAAACGTTTTTGAGAATAATGTTTGTTTTATAATTTTTGTTTCAGAAGCGTTTTGGCAACTATAAGATATAAAAATGTTAGTTGGGATATCCATGATGTGAAATAGTATCGTTTATTTTAAATTATTCAATTGCTTTGCCATTTTTGACTTTTGGATAAAATGTCATAGGACAATAAAATGGACCTTTTTGACATAACTCGCAAACACGATGGTCGATTTTTTCTGTTTTTACCATCATACTCAGTGGTAAAAATACTACTAGTTTGCCAATTTAACTATTCCATTTTGTTGGTTTTTATTTATTTACTTTATTTTATTTTTTCTTTTATCGCTTATAAGAGTTGCCTAAAAAATATATTATTGGGAGCCACAATAATAATTGTAAAATGACTTACTTCAATGGTAAATTAATTCAATTGAAACAATAACTATTGTCTAGATCAGCCTGTAAGGTTGGAATAAATTCAATAAAAAAAATTATCGACTTTTGTGGCAATAACTCGGACACAACGATTATGTTTTTAAGGGGCTCATCTTTTCTTATATGCGTATGTGAACAATTATTTGGAACAACTTCTGAAACCCTTTTTAGGTGGGTTATTGGATATCACTTTGCGAACGAAATTATAAGTTCAGAAGTCCTAAATAATTTCTCAATAGGTAAACCATGTGTAGCATTTTTTATTTAAAGAACACTGGTAAGTACACAGAAACGGATAATTGATTATGTGTCGAGGGCGACCTAAGTAATTCATGAGGCTTTCCTCCTTCTACTTAGGTAGTCTTTTAGTAATATACATATCCCACAACCAAGAAAATTAAAGGAAAAAAGTCGCAATAACACCTACGGCGGAGAAAGCTTTCTTGGTACAATACATTTTTATGAATGTAGCAAAAATATATTTACAGGAAATGATACAAACATTTTCTTGGAAGTAGGCGGCATATCACGGTATAATTTTACAAACGAAATTTCCGTATGAAACGGATGTAATTTCCGATTAAAACGAATGTCGTCGACTTTTTTACCAGCAGCTTTCATATCAAGATTTCGCACGATTTTTGAAAAGAAACATATCCTTCACGACACATTAAAATGAAGTACGCTGGCGTGTCATGATGAATTCCAAAAGGTCTAGTGATAATGAGTTCGATTTTTAAATTGGTGTTTTGTACTGCATTAGTTACAATGGAATAATAAATGGTACATGCAAAATTAAATCAGTCCATTATACGATATATTCTAACAAAGGTTTATTTACGATCCTGAAGAGCATTGGAACGTTTGATGTGAAACTAACACTGACGTGGTTTTACAGAAACACCGGATCACTGAACAATATACTCAGACCAGTGCAACATTTGGGAAGTGATTCATGGTTCTCTGATTTTTGTAATTTTGCAATCCCCAGTTTCTTTTCCAAAGCAATCGTTTATTCTAGACTGTTGATGTTGAATCAGCACAGCAACTTGGTCCATTTGCTCTGTAGTTTTAGGATTTTGAGTAATAGTATTTTAAGAATTAATATGAAATAATTAATTGGTGCTACTGTGAAGTTAATTTTTGTCTAGACCTCTTATCCGATTGCGATGATGCGATTTTTTTGTAGTATGATAGCCTCTCTATTCAAGAATGTGAATGTTCTGTTTCAAAAAAAAATTATTCATTAAAGGATGTAACAATTGCGCGACGTGTTTTTCCATTAAATTTTGTTACACCCTATGGAGTTCAACAGCCTGTTGTTTTTAACATTCTCTTTTTTGATTCACTTTACTCTCTTCATTAGTACCAGAAATACACAATTTTATTAACATGTTTTTATTCATCTTATTTGGGAAAAACAGAAGTAAGAAGCATGCAATGGAAAAAAGAAGACATGTGGATTAAATGTCAAAAAAGTATTTGGAAGGAGTTTGTTTATTGTAGTAATAGCAGAATTTTTTTGCAATATTTTTGTCAATATGAAACGTGATTTAATGTGGTGCATACAACTGTTTCAAAAGTGATACAAAAATATAGAGATAAGAAATAGAGAAAAGTCCAATTATTATTACCTAGAGTTAAAAAATATATTTTTAAACTGGAATTTTAAATGAATTGCTTTATTTATTAGTTTAAATGAATCTTGTTTATTTATTAGTTAATTCTTGTTACTATAATCTTGTAAAGTGGTTGCCGATTAAATAAATAAATGTAAATAACTATACGTACATTTAATATTAATATTAATTGGTAAATCAGATGGATGAGGGTCGATTGGGACTTTGGAGAAATTATATAAATAATTTAACGTAATCGCTGAAAGCAGTTGCTAGTCTTGCTTGGGGATTATCTTAAGTAAGGTTAATCAATCTAATCCTTGACAATTACAGGGATCGTTGAATGCCTTTATTGTTTTGATTTAAACAGCAAATCTTATTTAATCAGATATTTGATTTTGCGCCACTGACATATATTCGTTTGTGTTTTATCGTTTGTATGTTACTGAAACGTTGAGATATTCCGCGTTGGGCGCAAATGCAACCAGTAAAAATAATATATGCAGCCCTCTTCCGCAGAAGTATCTGACTTCTAGGCTAACTATTGTGGTTGGAATTAGGGATATTAAAACAAAATAGATCGTGTCGAGAGTATACACTGTCAAAGAGCGATGTTTTGTTAATTTTGTGCCATATTTCGAAATAATTATTGTGTGGTCAAAGTCAAGATAGAGGTATCCGTTTAAATGTTATCAGGTTTGATCATATTAATATGCAATCTGTCTGCACAGATTATATATATGGTTGCAGATATTGTAAAAAAAAAGGAATCTTATTCTATTGTATTATTTTTATATTGCAAATTATCATAGATTGGCGGGGGCTTTTCCCTTATGACGTATAGGCCTCGATATGGGCCCGTCACGTCCCGCCTTTCCAGCTATATTAGTCCAGTTGACTTAATAAAGCCAACTAGACTACACTCACGGTCTTCCATAAGACCCATTATGTAAAGGTGTCGTCTTAAGTGGCAGTGACCGGTCAGTACGCCAGTCACCATTCCTAAATTACATCTGCTTAGTTCCAGCAGCTGTCTAGGGCTCCCAGCGTCAGGACCAGATATAAGTCCCTTAGCCTGCCGAATGCCTGGGGCAGTTGTAACAATGCTGAGATATTTATCGGGCTAAAGTCTTCATTGAGAGAACCGCTGTGCTTCTGGAGATCCCTACAAAGGGTTCAGGCCCAGTAGGTATCTCTAAAGTGCCTAATTCGGCCAACGAATTGCTCAGCCTTCTCGTTTCCCAGTACACCAGCATGTCCTGGGACCCATACAAGGCGTATATTGTTCCTCCAAGAGAGCGTCACCAAAGGTCCTCCTATACACGTTCACAGTGCACACGTTGCTTTCCTGATTTTGCATGATATATGTTCTTGCCAAGACAGTTTAGTATATAATTATCATTAATAGTTATTTAACGAACAAGTGCATTAATTAGTTATAGCGATTAATAATTGAAATTTCTCTGGATAAAAATTTATCGCGTATTAATATAAGACAATTACATGAATTACAGCATTTTATCGTCAGCTGTATTTTTAATAAAATAGAGAAGATCTAATTTGAAATATTTATTTAAAACAATTAAGTGCACTCAGTTATTTTTGTCATTCATTTGTCCATTTGGATAGTAACATAGTACATAGCTAAAAGTATATAGGAAAATAAGTGCTGCAACGGAGCATTTCTAGATATCTCACCATCATTTGATAAAGTGTAGCACGTAGGTCTACTATACAATCTGAAAATGACCAGATTTACCCGAAACGGGAAACTTTATGATAGCAGCTTTCTCCGAAGAAGTTGCAATCTTATCTACATATGATAATCCAGGCACAGCTACAAAAACATACAAATCCACGTGGATAAACTTGACGAGTGGTACAACAGATGGCGATTAAAATAAAGCCAGACTAAATCCGTCCAAGTACCATTCACCATAAGCACAAGCATCTGTATATGTAAAACAAGATGTTATATATCTCGGATTGCATCTAAATCAGTCACGATTACAGTCCTCTTATACAAAACAATGCTAAAACTCATATGTCATACGGTCTCCAACTTTAGGGATGCACCAAACTATCACTCAAAATAATACAAAGGTTCCCAAATAAAACACTCCGTGCGATTGTTAACGCACCTTGGTATATTACTATTCTAACGCTGCACAGGGACCTACGAATCTCATTGACAACAGAAGAGATACACACTATAGCCACTAACTACCACTAGAGACTTACAGGATATCAATGCGAACTGATCTGTGTGATCTGAATATCTGTATATGAATGGACATCCCAACAGAACTGAATAAATCCTGGCCAGTAGATCTCCTCTAGCAACAATAACCTAGACTAGTGATATGTAAGGAGAAATGTCAATGGACATCTCGCCTTCATGCCGAAGACTTTCAACACATTTACTAAATATGCTGTTATAGTAGCTTGTATAAAGAATGAGACAAGTACATCCAAATTATCAACTTTATCACTAATAAATAAATATATTAAAAAATACCATAATACGGAATCATGAGTTCAACTGTCAGGGGTACAGACAGTTGAAAAATATTCCTACAATATGTAATAATATATTCGACATGTGAAAGACTATCGAGAGAGACCTGTGAAAGAATGTGAGAGACCTGCGACCTGAAAATTTTCATAAATTTTAATAAAATTGTATTAACAAACTTATGGAATAAATTTGTTTACGCCACATCAACTTGACTATTTGTATTGAAAGTATTAGTTATCCATTGAGTAATACAAAGCAGATTTGTAGAAGTTCAAGATCTATCTGTCTTATGACTCCATGGTCAAAATTAGTAATCTGATTTCTAACGTAAATAAAAAGGGGTTGGTTCGTAGAGAAGGAACTCAAAAGCTTTTGAGATATCGTTAATAATCACCAGGTATTATCACCTTCAATACAAGTATCAGTTTAGTTGCATTTAAATTATCCAGAAATAGATTTGCCTTGGACATTAAATAAAATAGTTACAGTTTGAGTCAGGACTGTTATTATAAGCGATAGAAAATATATTGTATTTGATGATAATATTATCTGCATAATACATATTATAATTGTCTAATAAATGAATTGAATTATGGGCGTAGAAAAAGATCATGTAGTTTCCTGTTCAAGTACTGAGTCACGTTATTAACATTCTGATAATTCTCAAATCGATATTACAAATTACAACTTACATAAGTGGAAAATTGGCTTTCCTAAAGCAGCTACATGTTTTTATTTAATCGCCGGAAGGAACTTAATGTTATTTAAACGCTTTTACTGGGTATTATAATAAAACATTGAAACACTAGTATGTCATGCAACATCATGATATGGTTTTCTGCAACCCTATAGCATCAATTTAAATATAAGACGTGGTAATTTTCACGAAATAGGATCCTTCATAGTAAATTATGGCGTTTTTTAGCAAGTATGTGCCACTTAATTAAATTTAATATATAAATCAGTGAGTATCCTGCGACTTCAAAAATCCTGCAATTCCTCGTGCTTTATCCTGAAATCCGCCGCTGGCGCTACCCTAACGGGTCGGTCGCGATCGGGTGGTATAAAGTTATCGCAGGAGAAGGGAGCATTTCTATTGTGAGCTGCCTCCGTCCCGACAGTGTCGATATTGTGCCCCAGCTATGGTCCGGGTGGCGGTGTCGCCTCACCCGCTGCTGCTGGTTATGGTGATTGTCGCTGTTTGTGCAGCTATACCCTATGCAGTCATGGCCATAGACCTCAGCAGGCTATACGGGCATATTAGCTCGAAGAGAGGTAAGTCCAATCCTAATAACACTCCCGGTTTCAGGCACTTGTTGGTTAGCTGCATCAACAGTTGTCGCAGTAGCACGATCGATAAGCATTACATGTTTATGCATTTTTCACATTTTTTAAACAATTTTTCCCCCACTAAAAGAATTATTAATTTGTTTGAAACTGTACGCGGTACAAAGCAACTGTCTCCATGGGAACGACCATTATTTTTTCATGAGCAGAAAATGTAACTGTAGATGCGGTGCTTTAGCGTAAAATCTAAAAGAAAAAGTCAACTGGAACAACGCCTCATTATTTTTTCATTTCGGTACTGTCGCCACATTTAAAAATCTGTCATAACTCACACCCTATATTCTTGCGCTCGCGTTATGCCTGGTGTCATGCATCATTCTAGTACATGAAAAAATAAATAATTTACGGAACTCTCTCAATTTCGAGCAAGCTATCTGACGTTAAACAACGTCTCTGAGATACAGTTCCTACCGCCCACTTAACGATTTATCGGTAGTATTACCATTATTCAGTAAAATATGCCCCAATAATTAATTAATTTCATATACGTTCCTATTGTAGTCCATCCATCAAAAGTCCTTTAAGCGAATTCACCGTACTAACATAAATGAATAATTAACTAACAAAACCGTTTTTCACGTAGAAACTATAAATGATCAGCCAGTGTTAATGTTTTTGATGGCGTGGCGGCATGCGCCTACCAAATTAATTAATTATTACAATTATGATTGTTCTGATACATTCATGGCATTTGATTTTAAACTATGTTTAAACGGCTACTCTCCATTCATAGCATTTAATGATAATTCGTATCATACACAACGATAAATAAAGTGCATATATTAAATAGACATTTTTACGCCCAATGAGATGGTAGAATATATAACCATTAACGTATATATGTATACAAATAAATAATATGCATATATTTTTAGAATGTGTTAATGAAAAACTTGCGTTATATACTTGTATTCTCGTACAGAAGGAATAAAGGATAAGCGAAAAGCCATGTTAAGGTATAGGACACTTCATGAAAAAGGATTACCAGATATGGAACGAACTTACCGATTACAAGATCTTAAAGTTTCGGCCTTTTGGGCCTTTTTCAAACGATGATTTTATTTCAATACACATTTGACAAAGTCAAAAATGACAGTTTTAATTAATTTAGAAGATTACTAGACTTTTAGATTAGTAGCATTAGCATTAAGAGCAGTCAAGAAACCCTACGGACCCTATTTAATATTTTATTATTATTCGAATTTTAGGTATGTTAATATTATGTAATGTCCAGCAATATCCAGTACAATTGCGGAATTCGTACTAAAAGATTTAGAAAAAAACATCATCCAACATTAATATTCAATAGTTATCATCCAAAAACACAATTTACAATTGAAAACGAATCAAAGAATAATACAAATTTCTTAAATTTAATTCTTATAAATAATAAAACTAAAATATTAACAAAATGGAATATGGAATACAAAAACATGATATGGTAGATATACCAATTTCAACTCACACACCCTTATCTCCATAAAAAACTAAATAATTGGTATTACAGACAAATCAATAAAACCAACATCTGCCATTTTTAGAAAAGAAAAATAATAATAATAACTACCCTTTTTCTCAAAACAAAATCAGCAAAAAATTTCAAGAATAAAATTGACTACTACAATTCTCAACCAACATTAATTGATACTACCAATACTCATAAAACATATATTGCTCTACCATATATTCCACAACCCTCGGAAAATATTTCAAACATTTTAAAAACATACGATATTCTCAGCACATAAAAATACAAACAACTTAAAATTACTTTACACAACATTAAAAGACAAAAATCCACTTGAAAAAACGATATTGTATAAATGAAAATTCCTATAAACAATGTAATGAGGTGTACATTGGTCAAACAATCCAACTTCTTGAAAACACGTTTGAGAGGCCACCAATATTCAGCTAATATTACAGCTCTAAAAAAACATTCTAATGAAACAGGTCATAAATTTAACTACGAAAATACTGAAGTTCTTAATAAAGAACAAAATTATAAAACGTGCCTAATTACGGAATCAATTTATATTCAAAAAAATCCGAATGCATATAATAACAAAAAAGATAAAGAACATCTTCCTGCAATCTACAATTTTTTATGTAAAATTATTAAAGAAATTAACAAAAAACATTATCTCTATATATAAACTTATATACTCTACATACCTACATACTCTACCTACTATAAATATATACATAATATTAACCTATTAGAAATAATAAAATATACCTAAAATATAAAATATACTTTTAAATGCATTTTAAAGTTTAACATCTTCTGGACAACTGTATGCCTAACGCTTTTATATATAATATGTTCAAATAGAACAAATGTAAATAGTAGAATAGGTTTGTTTTCTGTGAATTTTAGTTCCGTCAAAACTATGTCACAAAATGTCACTGAAAGTGATGAAGTATTAATATTTTAAATTCAAGTGTAAATGATCTTGTGTGTATTTTAAATTCAAGTGAAAATGTCTTGTGTGTCTGTTGTGAAAGTGTGTCTTCCTTATTATTCATCTATTTGCTTATTTCTCTATGTAATGAATTACTACAAACCCAAGACCTCTTTTCACAATATATATATATATATATATATATATATATATATATATATATATATATATATATATATATATATATATATATATATATATATATATATATATATGGTCAAAATTTGATAGGGTTAAACGGAAAATTATTGCCACGGTGATTCTACTTTATTTATACTCACCACCCAATAAAAATATTATGCTGTCAAATAATGAATACTCCGCTTAACACTTCTATTAAGGTTAAGTAACTCTATATTTCCGATTTATGCATGCTATCGACTCAACCACTCTATTATAGGACCCATATTGCTTGATATATTATATCCCATTTTGCATGGGATAATATAATTGTCAAACCACTCGCCAATTAGCTGCAATCAGGGTACAGAGCGTCGTGGAATGACACAAGTATCTGCATAGAGTGCATATATTGCACGACCTTAATAAGGATGATGCAAATAGCGTCCACTATTTCATATAGATATATGGTGTATATATATATATATATATATATATATATATATATATATATATATATATATATATATATATATATATATATATATATATATATATATATATATATATATATATATATATATATATATATATATATATATATATATATATATATATATATATATATATATATATATATATATATATATATATATATATATACGATAAAATAGATAAATTTTGAGAAAAAAGAGAAAGAGCTTTCAGAGCTTTTCCAGTTTCAAAGGTAAAAGGGTTCAAAGGATTGGTTTATTTTAAGTTCTGCAGGTCGCCGCCCCGGCAAATAGAATGCATTAAACGCTTAAGAAGGAAATCAGTCAGAAAATTAATTCCCGTTATCAACCAATGTCATCTGAGTTTTTATTTATTTTGGAATGTCTTCTGGCATTTTAGTTAATCGGTAGATTTTGTATTTTAATATATATCGACATTTACTTCGCATTATGTCGCTATTTACCACAACCATCTCGCGCCCACAATCATCTCTCACCCACAACCATCTCTCGCGCAACCACGTTGCCGTCGTGTGAAAGTGATAAGGTTAATGGGTCGCTGATACATTGAGATTGACGGTTATTGACGGAAAGCTTATTACTGTTCTCGCACCTTGCGCCAATGTTATAGTAATCGATTACAGCACATACGTGTACCACCCCGGGGAATCAATGTAAATCTGTATGGTAACATGGAAATATATTACTACCTCGGAGTATAGTAATAATGTTACAAACACCCCTCAGAGAACAGTTGTAGCTGTAACGTCTGCTCGGCCTTTACTAGTATACATTAATTAAAAATCCTACAAATGTTCACTTATATGACTGCTCATACTCTTAATTTTTGTATCTAAATTAGGCGAGCATAAATATATGTAGACGTTAGTTACGGTCTCTATTAGAACTATATATATTCAAACTAAACAAAAATATATCTAATTTTCAACACGTTGAAATGAAGTAGAAGTATACCTTTTCAACGTTTGTTTCTAGTTAATATATCACGAACAAAATGTATGTATAAGTTGTTATAATAATATATATATATATATATATATATATATATATATATATATATATATATATATATATATATATATATATATATATATATATCAAAAAATGGTATTATAAATGTCAAAATGTCAACTGCATTTTATTTCCAACAGATTCAAGAGAGAAAACGAAATAATATATATATATATATCATTATACGCTTAAAATTTCATACAACATATTCAAACAATAAAGCAAAAGAGTAAAATAAACAAATATTACGTACTAAACAGGTACGTAAACAAATTAATTGTTTATTTTCTTATATGTTCTGGTAAATTATGTGTCTGTATAGCTTGATTTATCGGATCTCGTAAGCCAACCCCTGTTATAACTTTATTTAACCTTATATTGTTCTATTGTTGCAACCCCTTGTCTGATGTATATGCAAATCTGTACCCTGAAGAAATCCATACTTTTAGTTTCAGTGTTTTTACTTATTTTCTGAAGGTTTTATATTTACTATATTATATAGATCTTTCGTAGGGGTTTGCCAGGGAATTTAAAGAGAACTTTTATAATTGGATTTTATAAAAGTTTGAACCTTCTAAAACAAGTTGCGCCACAAGTCCCCAGTGATCAGATATAAAGGAGTAGAATAAAAGTAAATATAGTAAATTTTGTACATTTAATGTACACGAATTTTTAACTAAATAGTCTCTGCAACCATATATTGCAGAAACCATTGGGTATACAAATTTATTTTGATTTTTGTCTAAATACCTCTCCCATCCAAATTTATCATCAACTATAATTCCTAAATATTTGGTGCTCTTATAACTAGCAAAACGGTGTTATTTATTTGGTTTTATTACTATTTAATTTAAATTTAATTAAAGTTCACCAATTATTATATCACTGCAAATCTCTATTTATCAAGTTTTTGTAAATTTGTGTCACTGTCAAAATTTTTTAACTTTATCTCAAGTTAAATAGCTAGTTGAGATAAAAGCGAATAAAATATTAAAATATCATCTGAAGGATCTCCACTCTCCACTAGATATGATAAATCTAGATCCATAACCTGTTGCACTAGCCTTTGCATAACTTTATACTGACAAAGTTTTACTCAACTATTCTCAATTCAACACGATGAGCAGCTGAAGTGCACTTTTCGAGAGTTTATTATTGTATTCAGCTATGTGTAAGAAGTGATCCTCAACCTGAGTAATCGAGGAGACATTTAAATATGCGGTTAAATGTGCAATAATCCGCCGGCTTCAGATAATCTCTTGAAGTGTCAATTCGTAAAAACTTAGTGGGGCATTATAGTTGGAGTCAAACAGTGCCAAATAGCTCTAAAATTCTAATTAACCCTTGGCGACATGTTTCAACCTTAGATTTACAAAAAGAGTTATATTTAACGTTTATATAGAGCACTTGAAATGGTGTGTTGGATAATTATGAGCTATTATACAACTTCTGAAATGTAAAAAAATAATTAGTAGAGTAGGGTAGTAATTTCCACAAAAAATATTTCTGAATGTTACATATAAAAACTAAAAATACCAAATTTTCTACTCTGTTAAGTAATAAGTTTTTTTTTTCTTTTCACAAACGCTTCCGGCTTCAGATACCAATCGTTCGCTACAGACTCGGTACTTGCCGGAGCTGACAGATGTCTGACCCAATATTCGTTATTCAATTATTAGATTAAACCACTATTCGCCCACCTCTAACTTACCACCTTTGTTAAATCTCGACGTTTCGGCACCTGCGTTGGTGCAATTTGGTGACAAGAGTTAGGGGGGTTACTTTAACGTCTAACAACTCCTTACACGACTAGTTTAACCTTTTCCTTCCAGTTATATCTTAGAGATGAACGATTCCTTAGGCTAGACCTGGGAAGTAGGCAGATTGAGGCCCCAGTTTCGAACCTTTTAATAAAATGACCCTACCCCCCTGACTCTTGAATATAGCATCAAAGCAGGTGTCGAAACGTCGAGTTTTAACAAGACCTCAGACCCGATTCAACCCGAGAACTTATTAATTAATTAAATAATTGAGTAATTTTCATATATATATATATATATATATATATATATATATATATATATATATATATATATATATATATATATATATATATATATATATATATATATATATATATATATATATATATATATATATATATATATATATATATATATATATATATATATATATATATATATATATATATATATATATATATATTATTTTAATAATTTATTAATATCTAAATTAATTACTGTGATAATATCATTATAAAAGATTACCCTGGGATATTGTCAGAAAATTATGAAATACGAAATATCTGTATCATAGAAAATAGTTCTATATGGCTTTAACTCTAATACATAAGATCATTTTTCTGTGGTTTTAGTCTATAAAATATTATAATATTACTATAAATTATTACAATCATACAAATAACTTAACCTATATTAAAATTTGTGACATTAATGACGTTAATAAACAAACTTGAAAATTTTGAGAAGATATGAAAATCTGAATCGATTTCTATAAAAGTTCTATTCTATATCTATGACCTCTATTAAAATGTTCACTTACGCAGGTAGGAAATATATAGTTTATAAAATATTAAAAGCTGTTATATATCCAATTATAGTCATGACTTATTTATTCAATATAAGGTAGCTTATCTTTGTTTATCGTAGACTCGTAATGCTTGTCCTCTTAAACTTTCATAATTTTACGTTATCTGGAATACTTGACAGCATATCCCGTCTCCACCTTGACCCTCTGGCACTGGAACTCTGAATTATGGATGGTCCGATCTTCCCTTTTTCTCAATCAGCAATAAAAATGTATATCCTCTTTCCAATTTCTTTTTTAGAATTTGTTACCAAGTGGAATTAATTATTTCTCTCCTCTCTTTTTTTCTTCCTATTTATATATATATATATATATATATATATATATATATATATATATATATATATATATATATATATATATATATATATATATATATATATATATATATATATATATATGTATATATATATATATATATATATATATATATATATATATATATATATATATATATATATATAAATATATATATTGGGTGTATCAGGCATCGCTAAACTTGTTTCGAAACTCATTTCTGTATAACCTTTTGATTTTTTTAATTAGTCCATAAAATAATAAAACAGAATTTCACTGCCACCACCTTACTTTCCAAATTATAACGCTAGACTAACTGTAACTATATTCTGAAATAATATCCAAATAAAATACAATGCAATGATGTATTAGTGCTCTATTCATTAGTAATACTAGATGTTTCATACATAATGTGAAAACTAATAATATTTAAATACAAGGAAGTAATAAATCATGCAACATTATGACATGCTAACATGTGACTGGATAACCATATCAGATTAACACCATAGTCAATATCTCTTAACTTTTTTGTCAGTTTTTTTATTAATTTCATTAATTTTTATTATTATTAATTTCGTTAATTTTATTAATTTTTCATCATTGCATGATTTCGGTAAATTCGGGATAACTTTGAAGGGCTGCAAATGCAAAACTCAAATTTCAATTTTATAATATCGAAGTTTTCTCAGTTTTTGATATTGATTTTATCCTCTAAAATTTTTTTAAAGGATTTTTTATTCAAAAAAGATGTTACTGCATTTTGATCATTGCATTGCATTTCTTATTCACAAAATGCCACAACTTTGTCGGATACGAGATGTAGGGGTTTCATTTCGAGATTTTATATAGAGAAAAAAATTATTCTGCAGTGCCTCATATTTACGGTACATTGCATATGAACTTATGAAAATCTGGTTAAAGTTGCAGTACCTGCTGAAGCACCTATGCAGGAGAGGGGGGGCATATTATTATTTTACAGGCCGCGTGTGCGCCAAAGCTCGACAGGTTAATACATTCTATCCACCATTCAGTGCAGGAATGAGGGAATCCTGAAAAATCTCATTACTTAGATATTGCGGATAAATTATTGAACATTTATTTCGCACTAGTTTGGAATTGAATAAAACTGCTCGACAACCGTCCCCGTATTTAATTGGGTATTTACGTTATTGTATACCTCATTTGAACTTCTGAAGCAATACTTTGACTTTTAGAAGGTATTGCTTGAGCAGATTAAAAAATTAATTGGTCAAATACTTGTCCCACTTTATTTGTCACTGAAATAAAGTTTCACTGAATTAAAGCTTTGCTAATCCATAAAATAGTACTCGAAACTTTCAAAACAACATTTTAGTTTGGTCATACATATTATTATGATACATTTTTGGTGATTTGCCTCTCTTCATTAAAAATTAACAGTTTATGTTATACATTTGTTATAAGTAGTTATAATTGAAATGATAACCAAACGAAATCCATTGATTTTCCTTAAAAATAATATACTGTTTGTAACATCGAAATATGAGACTTAAAAATTTCAAAGGATACCCACAATTGCCGCAATGGGAGATCGGGGTAGTATAATTTTTCTTACAGCAAGCTAAAATCGTCACTATAAAGGCGCTTTAATTCAACAAGTTGTTATGTTTGATAGAATACTTATAACTAATCAATTTTAACACAAAAACCCATCAAAATAATACACTAAATTAAAGAATAACTGTATTACTTCTATTTCAAGAATTATTGTTGACCCCACTTTATCACAAAACGTTCGATCGTATTAGGCAATTTAGGCATCCAAATCAATGCCAATGATGCCGATGTGACACGGCCGAAGTACGTGTAAAATGGATCCGTAATAGTTGAATGGGAAATATTCTTATTCTGCATCACATTCACCATCCAATTGTTTTATGATATGACGAAAGGTATATAGTGTGAACAATATTTTGTTATACTACATGATAATGTCATAATGTGATGGGCGATGTATATAAAATCATTTGTTTTTCCTTAAATTTCTGGAAATCGGTTTTACTTGACAACGCTGTTAAAAATGCGGTAGCACGTGTGAAGAGATCGATATAATGAGGGTTTTTTGCTCGGGTTTTTATGTCTCATATTTTGATGTTACAAACTATAAATTTTTAGTTTTTATTAGTCGTCCTAGTAGTTTTTAAAATGTGGCGGATGCGCCAATGGTAAGCAATGGTACCAATGCTTCTTCTTCGTAGCAAGCGAAGGTTTTTGTTATACATTTCTATTTTCATGGCAAAATATGGCACACTTTTGTATATGGCGGATGATATGTGTGTTATTTTTAAAAATAAACATCCAAAGTTGTCAGTGTGAAGTTAAAAATGCTTTAACTGCATTTTTTGCTAATTTGCTGCATTAACAATTTAATATGTACTTTTAGTACATATTAAATGTAATGAGATAATTCAGAAAATAAGTACATACATGAATGTATCTAAATATGAGCTCATTTTAATAATTAAATAATCATTGTTATTGGATCATAAACATGCATCTATGAAATCAGTTCGAGTAACATTTCACGCAATTAGTAATATATTAATGAACTATAATTATTTCCATGATAAGTACACCCTGGTATATTGACGTGACAAGTGCGCCTTAATGTATAAAATGTAACGTACTTTACAATAATATTTTGTGAATAATTGTCAAGTATAAACAATAGTCTGCAATAATAATATTTTACGCATTTATTTTGAAACATGATTATTTATGACATCATCTTTTTATATAAATAATACGCATGTCGTACGAATATCAATTATATTAGATACTATAGGGGAGGCTAATGTACATTGACGAGGTTAAGCAAGAAATTGATATCCAGCTTATAGACAAAGATAAAATGATATGGTTTATAAGATGGGTTACGCATCTCACAACTAAGCTATCATAATTTGATATGTTACCTAATATCACGAAAGATTAAACGGGCATTATAACACATTCAATCTATGCACGTATGCGAATCGAAGTAATATACATTGTTTAATAATAATTATTTGCTATTATTTTCTCTATTTGCCTTTATTTTATTTGCTACTTATTTGATTCTCTATATCTCTCGCTCTCTCTCGTTCTATCTCGTTCTCTTGCTCTCTCTCGTTATCTCGCTCTCTCGCGCTCTCTCGTTCTCTCTCTCTCTCTCGATCTTTTTCTCTCGCTCTCGCTCGCTCTCTCTCTCTCTCTCTCGATCTTTCTCTGTCGATCTTTCTCTCTCGCTCTCTCTCGCTCTCTCTCGCCCTCCCTCTCTCGCTCTCCCTCTTTCGCTCTCTCTCTCTCGCTATCTCTCTCGCTAGCTCTCTCCCTAGCTTTCTCCCTCGCTCTCGTCTTGCTTTCTCCCCTCGTTGAGATTAAAAGTTATACAGTATATATAATGTGTATGGAAGGTAATCAGTTATACAGTATATATAATCTGTATGGAATGTACGCCAAGAAACACGCGGACCTCAATTAACTAATTATGAAAAAGATAAAATGTATGCAGCTACTAAAATCCAAATGAAACATTGGCATTTATGTGCCAAAGAAATATAAATGTATTAAGTGTCAGAAACTTCAATATTTAAGATCATTCTGAAGTGAAAGACATATTGAAGAACAAGCATATATATGAAAAAAGTTTCTTTGCGTTAATCGTTTTCACGTTCCTCATTTGATTTAGCATACCATGAAACAATTTCCTTTCCCACGCTATGTTGCTATTATTTTCGTATTTTCTTGAATTCTGTTTCTTTCACCTTCAGCCCTTTCTATGTTTATCACTAGTTTATGATGTTTACTTAAACATCGTTTAACAAAAGAGATTGTCATAAATCTAAGAAATCCATACTCCAAGCCAAAATAACATACTTAGGATTTACTAGTAAGGACACTCATGTTGACAATAATTAAATATATTATGTATACCTACCTCAAGCGTATAATAATTGAAGCTATTATGAAGATATGCACTGGCACTTGCTAAATTAATCAAACTACATCGAGGATTACTTCCCTAATTAATATTGCATGTATTTGCGTTAGCAGCTGCTCCATATTGATGAAATTAATTAACTATACCACTTAATAATAACTGGTATATGCCCTATTTTCCAGCAATCAAATCACCATTTCATTTAATTAAACTAAAATGTGCATGCAAATATACGTACAGTTAGAAACGATCATCTCAATCGCATGCGTCCCCCAATTATACAACTCTTGGATATAACCTTATATATTATATAGTCATGCAATTAGCATGAACGTCTAGACATTGTTATATTCATCGCGCTCATAAAATTTAAAATGTACGCCATTATCATAGCAGTTTATATAAGCAGAGACTTGATCCCACGAAAAACAAGAACAATATATCGATTTATAGCATTGACGATAGTATAGCGGTTTACCGCGCTAGCTCTGCAGGTCGATCACTTAATAGCAGTTGGTTCAATTCCCCACTGGTGCGAAATAAATTTTCAATAATTTATCCACAAGATCTAACTGAGGTTTTTCAGGTTTCCCTCATTCCTACGCTGAATGTTGGATAGAATTTACTAACCTAAGTCTATCCTAGGTGCACATGCGGCCCAACAAATACTATACCGCACCCTGTCCACTGCAAAATTAGCACAAGTAAAATATTTGTGTATCAGAGACATATTAATCCCATAATTTTCAAGGGCAGCTCGTGATTATTTGGGCTTCATATAATTCGCTGTATGTGTATAAAAATTTTCGAAAATAAAAAGATTATCGATGGCTGAAAATTCTAATATATAAAATTTAAATACTTATTTTCACTGATTTGCAGAAAAATGAAAATACAGATTGTGTGGAAACCTTCGGTACTGTATATTACGGTAAAGCAATTTTATTTAAAATAAAGTACATACTTTCACTCTTTCATTTAAAAAGTTCCAGACCACGAAAAAATCTAGTAAAATACGATTTCATATGCCCAACGGCATGCTTAACAAAACCTACCACCTTTACCTGGTTCTACACCAAAAAAAAATAATGACATGCTAGAATCTGGAAATGCTCTATGCTCTATGCTCTACTTTATCCCGTAGACATTTTTATGGCCACCAATAGCGCCTGATAGCCTGTGAAGTAATATAAACAATTTAGATGTTGGTCGTAACATGCTGAAAAAATTAAAATACAGTATTAGGAAACAAATTAGTGCAATTAAACCAGAGATGTTGAATAATGCTGTGTACTTGAAGAAGAAGGTCATTTAAATAGTTGCGGTAATTAATGTTAGGTAGAAGAAGCCCTATTACTTAAGAAATTGAATTTCTTTTACTTTTATTATTAGCTTAATTTATTAAAAATCAGTTTTCATTGTAAAATGTTCACTGAGGAAATTAGGATTTATGCTGTATTAAATTAAACAATAACATATTAGACAACAGTGTGACAGACAATGACTTTTCAACTTTATTTTGGGAATTAGTGTACAGTTTGAAAGGTATAGAACACAACTAGAGTGTAAAGCAGTTAATCACTCGGCGATTTGGCACTCGTGCATAATATGTTATTTACAACCCTTGCTTTGTTATATATTATTACTATTTAATTGGTATTTCCAATAATTTCTAAATAAGTGAAGATAGTTTTTCGCAGCACTTTGTTCAAAGGTCAGATAAATGTTACAAGAAATTCTTTATATGGAACGTGTTTTTTTATATTTTCGATAGTCAATGAGATGCGTTTCTTATTGATGGGAAGTTATAAATTATTGTTTATGTTATATTGATCTACACTGAACTCCATTTGAAGTGGACCCACGAAATTTAGGGCCAAATTTAAGCTGTCGTAAATTTCGAACCCAGTAGCGTAGAACTATGATTTTGACTATGATTTTGACTATGATGGAAGTTCTTTCAACCAAATTTTAAGATAGATTTTTTACTTCAAAAGCAGTGGTTTACGAAAAACTTCGTATCTCTTAAAATACTGGGTTTAAAAAACAAATCAAAACGGAATGAAGCCCATAAATTAGGCTACAAAAGGAGCCCATGAATTATGCTACTCTCATCATCCTCGTTCTATTAATACAGCCTGTGTATGCATTTTAAATTTACGGAAAAAAAACAGTTCTACTAAATCCACTGTATCTCTTAAAATAAACAAACTGGAAACATACACAACATATATTATTTTGCTAGAACGATAGATATATACAATAAAAAAATCATAGTTCATAGCCACTGGGTTCGAAATTGACGGCAGCTTAAATTTTACTCTAAATTTCGTTGGTCCACTTCAAATGGAGTATCCACAATGACTAAATTAAGACCATTAATTGAGGGTTCCCTGTTTCGAATTAGGGATTTTGTCAACAGTAATTTAATAATGATTGAAACTGTAGACACTAATCAGTTATTAATGTTATTAGCTAAAACTTAAAACTATTACAAAGAGGTATTTTTGGAGCATTATCATGAATAATAGTTGGATTGGGTTAACAAATTAGTATGATGATTTTAGTGCAAATAATAAGTTACAATAGTAAAGACAATAACTAAGGCAAATGTTATTACCTCAAAATAGTCAAAATGCATTAAATTGTTCTTGAATTAACT